>BQKN01064152.1:31309-48499 GCA_022839385.1 Asparagus kiusianus
GGGGGGGGGGGGGGGTGAGGTGCAGATGAACCCTGATACTATTTAACTAGAGAAAACCCTATTAACCTTGGGGTATTGCAGATAGCCCGCTGAAAATTTTAATTACAGCTAAACCACTTAAAGTTTTCTCACCTAAGCTCCAATAGCAATTTGTTTTGGGATGAGGGGTATTTTCACCTACTGACGTAGAGTTAACGGTGTTAGTGTGGGTTAAGTGAGAAAATTTTAGGAGTGTTTGGTGGAATAAAAAAATGTTAAGGGAGGTTGCAGGGCACTTTCGTTCTTTTTTTTTTGGGTCATGTTCTTGGAGGACGGATGAGGGGTATTTTCACCTAGTGACTTAGATTTAGCGGTGTTACTACGGGTTAAGTGAGAAAATTTAGGAGGGTTTAGTGGAATAAAAAATTACAGGGAGGTTGCAGGGCTGTTTTTTTTTTTTTTTGGGTCATGTTCTTGGAGGACAAGATGATACCTTTTTGTAGGTTCACAGCATGAATAGAGTTCTAACTAAACTAGTTGGATGAAAATGTAAATCACTCATTTACCGGCTGCACTTCTAAGTCAATAGTTGACCGTTCATTTCAACTTTTCATGATGTGAACTGCATTAGTTTGTGTTATGAACAGATTAAGGATTTTCATGAAAATATCTTGTCTAAATTCATTGCTCTATTTTCCAGATTGTGTTGACATTATTGGTTGTTTTGTGGGGTCTCCGCTTGGGACTGTTTCTACTAATGAGGTATGTGCTTGATAAATAAAATGAGTAGAGTCCCATCTTCTTGCATACCTAGGACCTAGGTGCTAGAGTGATTTATTCAATACTCGAGCTCATGCCTTCAATGATCATTTGTTTTCAAAATATGTGTTTTTCTGGTATACGCTCCAGCAAATCATAACCGGAAATTTGATACCATGCTACGTTCTGGCTACTCAAAAAAGATACTCTGGTTTGGTTGGATAAATCATATCATTATCTGACACTACAGATGTGAACATGTGACTCTTGCTTTTTAGTTTGTTTAATGTAGCATGCTCAATATCTTAAGCGACATGCATTATGTATAATGGTTTTCATTATTTTTTCTGCCGGCAACTTGAAAATTTTATAGTTTCTTTGGAACCTTGAAAGTTTATCATTTTCATATGGAATTGAAAGTTGTTACATTTCTCTTGCAGTTTAACTTGAACAAATACTTGCTACTTTCAAGAAAAATTTAACTTGGCCTCAGTTTTTTTTTGTGAGAATAGGATTTTGCAATGGGGCGAGGATCATCGTTTTGATGAAATGCGTAATAATCTAGGGAAACTGGCCTTCTTTTGGACATTCCAGGTTTCTTCAGATGTTTATGTTCAATTTCTTTTTGATATTATTTGCATTATTTCATAAGCTCAAAGAGGAAGTTTTACCAATCTGCCACTGTTCATACAGGCTATCTGGGTCTGGACTGTGAGTTTGCCTCTCACTATTGTCAATGCTAGTGACAGAAATCCATCAGTTAAACCACAGGATATTATTGGGTGGCTGATGTGGTTTCTGGGCATAATTGTTGAGGCAATTGCTGATCAGCAGAAGCTGGCATTCAAGAACTCTCCCGTCAACAGAGGAAAGTGGTGTAATGTGGGGCTTTGGAAATATTCGAGGCATCCAAATTATTTTGGCGAGGTCAGTTTATGTGGTTTTCTATATTCTTTCTTCTCTCTCTTTATTTTAACTTACACTACACTATTTCATTCAATGAAAAAAAAAACTTACGACTTTGGTGGAAGATATAGCTATATGTTCCTTGTTTATCTTTGGACTTTTTTCTTGCATAACGAGCAAAATTGACCCACGTGATACAGTGACATCAGGTGTGAAAAAAGTTTAATAAATAATAATTTAAGCATTTGATTAAAAAATATACTACACACATAAACATTTTGAATAAAAATATAGTAAGTCGAAACAAAATATAATAGCTTAGACCAATAAAAAGTGCTTTTAAAATTAATTATTTCAAGCATGTTGTATCTAAGGTGATTTAGAAAGCTGGTGGGTCTAAGAGTAAATGGTTGCAATGGTGGCAACACTTTCCGTTTATAGGTAAAAGTCCTTTTCTAGAAGTGAGTCGGTTTAAAAATAAATGAGCATAAAACTTTTACGTTTGTAGGCAAAAAAAATATATAAAGCGCGTGATGATGCGGCATTAGCGTGAAAAAAGCAAAAATATAATGGTAAGACACTTGGTTGCATTACACCTAACCATTTAGAAAATTATAGCACATTACATCATATAGAAAATTGCTGAAATACAAAATGAGTTTAAAAATAATTCGAGTATTCTGGTCTGGAGTGATTTTCTGAGTAGATGGGTCTAAAGTACATGGGGGTAAAACTCTTAGTTTAGTACCAAAAAGACCTTTCGGGAAGAAGTGGGTGTGTTTAAAAAATAAATGGGATAAAATTTGGTGTTTGTGGGTAAAAAGAGGGGGGAAACTGTAGATGTATAACTAGAAAATCTTGGTTTTTTCTAAGAGCTTTTCACCATTAGTCCCTTGAATCTTTTATATTTTGAAATTAGTCCCTCGAATCATTGAAATTGCTATTGGGTTCCTTAACTCTAAAGTTATTTTAAAATTAGTCCCTCAAGCAACTGAAATTGTCATTAGGTCCTAGTTCTTGTAATTTTTTTCTTCAAATTAATCTCTCTAATTGTTACTTCTACCCTTCATTGGCGGTCATACCAACTAAGCTACAAGCCTTTATTGTCAGATTTGACATTCCAATATATATGATAAGATATTGGAGATGAACTGTTGTAACTTCAGTACATTGTAAGTATTATCATATTTCTGTTGAAAATAATGTTCTGTTATTCACTTTATGCATACATCTTATTACATTACTGATTCAGCAATCAATCAGTGGGTTACTTAAATTTGTCCCATCTCTAGTAAATCGTTATAGGTTTAAATTTTATGTAGTTCTGATGGTTATAGGTTTAAATTTTAAGTAGTTCTGATGGTTACCTTACAGTGTATCTAGTTTGAACCTTCACGGTGAAGTGGTTCTCTCTTACTGTTAAAAAAAAAAATCATACATTTCCATCTGCTTTTGTGTTCTCTTGGTATTAAAAATCCCTATAACTCAGTGGATACTTCTTTCAGCTCTTCCCAGCGTGACCTCTAATTTTTTTGTTGCGCTGTTATTTCTGTTTTATGAACAATTATAGATTTCATCCACCTAGTTCACTGGTGGATATAAATACCAATATTATATTATATATCTTAATTTGGTTGAATCATCAATTTAGATTTGTTACCAGATAATATAAAATTGTATATATTGGACTAAATTCAAGGTATAAGTGTAAATGAGTTTTAGATTTATTATAAGCTTTCTGTATTTTCCATAGTCTTTTTTGGTTCTCTTCTTCGTTATTTTTCTCTGGGATTAAGATAATTGTTGATCTCTGCATCCCTCATGCTTTGTGATGTTCATAATGACAGATTTTCCTTTGGTGGGGAATATTTGTGGCTTCAACTCCTGTCCTAAGAGGAGCGGAATGGCTCGTGATAATTGGTCCTGTTTTTTTGACACTGCTGCTTCTATTTGTTAGCGGCATCCCACTTCTCGAGGTTTTCCTTCTTTTAATTTTTTAAACTTTAATCGATCCTTTTATTTCGTTGTGATCAGAGTTCTAACTTTCATTTGTAATAACAGAAATCAGCAGATAAACGGCACGGCAGTTCCGAGGAGTACCGTATCTACAAACTCACTACCAGGTTAGTGGCATCAGCTTACTCTATCCCTGTCGTATTTTTAAACACTCTAATAAGGGCTGCTATAACTAAATAGCTCTTCCCACCTTTTTTTATTTCTTCACAGCCCTCTTGTTCCCTTGCCACCGGGTGTTTATGGAAATTTGCCATCATGGTTCAGGGTAGCTTTCCTCTTTGAGTTTCCTCTTTACAACCGAGGATTTCCCAGTGATGGAAGGTTAAGCTGACAGCGCTTAGATTTTTCATGAGAACTTTATTCTTATATTTCTGTATATCACCTGTATGTCTACGTTCGAGTATATATACCTTTCTTCTTTTTCTGTAGATATGTTGTTGAAAGTGGACAACCCTGGCTAGCATTATTGTTTCTTACTTACTTTGCTTCATTTAGCTTCGTGAAATATTTCTTTCTGGAAAGTTATATTGAGAAGCTACTTTGGTTTTCCTGTTTTATCAGTTATCTTGCCCAACCATAGTAAAGGGATGAAGACATGCTCTATCGATAACCAAGGGTTAACTGAGAAAGGACACCCTGTACTTTTACTTTTGCAGATAGTGTGAAAACGGCGAAGGAATTGTGAAAAACGTGAAGAATAACCCAAAACAGACTCTACCACACCCTGGTGTGGTGTCTTCCATGGGTGTGGTAGAATCTGTTCTGCACCACACCCTCTGCCACACCCATGGTGCAGGGTGTGACAGAATCTGTCCTGCACCACACCCTCTGCCACACCCATGGTGCAGGGTGTGGCAGACTCGTTTTTAGAATCCTCCTTTGTTTGGGATTGTGTTTTATTATAAATAGGACCACGTTTTTTTAGGGTTTAAAAAGGAGAGAAAAGGAGAGAATTAGTATTGTTTTGAGCACTTTGAGAGGGAGATATTGTGAGGGAGTTAAGAGCTTTGGTTAGGGTTATATTTGAATGATTTTGTGAGTTGTAACCCGTTGTATTTCTCCTTCATATAGTGAAATATCCCCATCCTCTCCCCGTGGACGTAGGCAATTGCCGAACCACGTATACCTCTGTGTTTGGTTTGATTTGTCGTAATTGGCTTGGTTTGTGCCAGTGTGTGGCTTTCTTCTTCCGTGATCTCAAGTTCGTTGTGTGTGCGTGCAACGCTTCCGTATAGGCGCGTGACAAGTGGTATCAGAGCTCAGATTTTAGATCTGAGTTTTGAATTAGGTGGAGGAAGATTCAGTTGGAAGCCTGGTTCTTGGAGTTCTAGGCTTTGGTGGAGTTAGGGTTTGAAGTTGCCGTTGAAGATCTCGCTTTCCTCGTGTGGTTAGGAGTTCTATTTGGAATCCAATCTAGGGTTCAGTTGGGTAATTTCTTATTCTTTTTAAAGTTTGGATCTTTCTCTACAATTTGGAATTTGTGATTATGGGTGAAGAAGTTGGTGAAAGCAGCAAGATGACAGGCACAGTTCAAGTGGGTTTTCAGAACACTAAGATTAGTGTAGTGAAATATGACGGCAAGATCAATTTTGGTTTGTGGATGAGCGACGTACAGGATGCGCTCAATGCTCAAAATCTGGAGGAGACCATCATGGTCGACGTGAGGCCACCTAAATATGAAGAGGCGATATGGGAAAAGATGAATCGAAATGCTTGCGGGGTGATCAGGTCTTGTTTGGAACATGAGCTGAAATACGATGTGATTGGGGTGACGTCTGCGATGAAGATGTGGGAAATTCTCAACAACAAGTATCTCACGAAGAGTGTTGAGAACAGGTTACACTTGCTGCGAAGATTATTCAGATTCCAGATGTCCCGATGCACCTCACTTGCGGCTCATGTGAACAACTATACTAAGTTGTTGTCGGACTTGGCGAACGTGGATGAGAAGATCACAGATGAGTACAAGGCTATTATTCTTTTGGGCTCCTTACCGGATGAGGAGTATGATACCTTCGTGCTTACGTTGCTGAACGGGAGATCTTCTATCACTTATAGTGAAGTGACTAACGCACTGACGAACTACGATTTGAGGAGGAAGGATAAGGAGACTTCCCGCGCTAGTACTTCAGGAGATGCCTTGTCGACGAGAGGTAGAAGCTCATATCAGAAAGATGGAAATAGAGGGAGGTCAAAGTCAAGAGGTCATCACCAGCTTGGAAAGAACCAATGTGCATTCTGCAAGGAGCAGGGACATTGGAAGAGAGATTGTCAGAAAGTCAAAGAAAAGGAGAATAGCAAGAATAAGGGTCCGAAGGCCAATGAGGTGAATGTTGCTAGCGGTAATGATTCTGATGATTCGAGCTTTTCTCTTTTGATTACTCCGGAGGTGAACCATTTGGATGCATCAGAGTGGATGCTTGATTCTGACGCTACTTATCATGTGACTCCTAGGCGAGATTGGTTCTCATCATTTGAGAGACTCGATGGGGGTGTTGTGGTCATGGGAAATGATCAATCCTGTGGCGTTCGTAGGATAGGTACTGTGAGGATTCGGATGCATGATGGTGTAGTCCGTGAGTTGAAGGAAGTGTGATTCGTTCCTCAACTTAAGAAGAATCTTATCTCAGTTGGGGCTTTGGAGGCGAAGGGATTCAGGGTGATATTTGAGGATGCTGTAGCGAAGGTTACTAAGGGATCTTTGGTGGTGATGAAGGGAGTCCGCAGTCATAATCTATACTATCTGAAGGGAAGCACCGAGATTGGCCAGGTTGCTTCGGCGATTTCAGAGGTGGACATGAGCAGACTTTGGCATTACAGGCTAGGGCATACAGGTAACAAGTCACTGCATGCATTGTGCAAGCAAGGGCTTTTGAAGGGAGCCAAGAGTGGTAAAGTGGAATTCTGTGAGCACTGTGTACTTGGCAAGAAGACAAAGGTGAAGTTCGGGACGGCCATTCATAGGACGAATGGCATCTTGGACTACGTGCATACAGATGTTTGGGGTCCCACCAAGACGGCATCACTTGGTGGTCGATATTGGTTCGTCACGTTCGTTGATGACTATTCTAGGCGATGTTGGGTGTACACCATGAAGCATAAGAGTGAAGTCCTAGATTTGTTTGTGGAGTGGAAGAAGAGGTTGGAACTACAGACTGGGAGAAAGATCAAGACGTTGCGATCCGACAACGGCGGCGAGTATACTTCAGACCCCTTTCAGCAGCTATGTCGAGACGAGGGCATAGAGAGGCACTTCACAGTTAGTCATACACCGCAACAGAATGGGGTGGCAGAGAGGTTAAATCAGTCTTTGCTGGAGAAGATTCGATGTTTATTGGCGCATAGTGGTTTGGAGAAGATCTTTTGGACTGAGGTACTTTCTTATGCGAGCCACCTCATTAATAGGCTGCCTTCATCTGCGATTGAGGGGAAGACCCCTATGGAGATGTGGTCGGAAGAGACAACATATGACTATGACCAGCTTAAGGTATTTGGTTGCCCTGCATATTATCATGTTAGAACTGATAAGTTGGAACCTCGAGCTAGGAAGACCATATTTGTAGGATTCAAGCGTGGTGTCAAGGGATACAATCTTTGGGATCTAGTTGATAGGAAGATTGTGCTGAGTAGGGACGTCACATTCGATGAGGCTTCTATCTTGAAGCTTCCCAGCTCTCATCAGGTGGAGAGCGACCCGACAGAGGAGATTTCGCAGGTGGTGGAGATTGATGCAGCTGCACAGAGTCCAGATAGTGCAGTATCCATTAGAGTGCCGACTGAAGTGACGCCAGGCGAGCACGATGGTGATGCGGAGGATATGGGTACTCATGAGCAGGATCAGGGACCGACGGCTCAGGTTCAGGATTCTATTGCGGTTCGGAGACAGAGGAGAGACATACGGGTGCCAGCACGGTATGCCGACTCAGTTGCATATGCACTTCCGGTGGAGAGTATCGATGAGATGGTACCTACTACTTTTAGAGAGGCCGAGCAGAGTTCGGAGGCTGATTCGTGGCAGGTGGCTATGCAGGAGGAGATGGAGTCTCTTCACAAGAACGATACATGGGAGCTTGTTGAGCTTCCAAAGGGGCGGAAGGCGATTGGGTGCAAGTGGGTGTACACGAAGAAGGAGGGCATTAAGGGCACTCCAGTGAGGTTCAAGGCTAGGTTGGTTGCAAGGCTATGCACAGGAGGAAGGTATTGACTACAATGAGGTTTTCTCTCCTGTGGTGAAGCATTCGTCGATTCGGATTTTGCTAGCTTTGGTGGCACAGTATGGTTTGGAGTTAGATCAGCTGGATATGAAGATAACATTTCTTCATGGTGATCTTGATGAAGAAATATATATGACTCAACCATTGGGATTCCGAGCTGCAGGGAAATATAAGTTGGTTTGCAGGCTAAAGAAATCGCTATACGGTTTGAAGCAGTCTCCTCGACAGTGGTATAGGCGATTCGATGGTTTTATGCTTGGTCATTCGTACACTCGGAGCCAGTTTGATCCTTGCGTGTATTTTCGCAAGTTGAGAGGAGGTGCGTACATTTATTTGTTGTTTTATGTCGATGACATGTTGGTTGCTTCTAGTTCCAGGTCAGCTATAGATGATTTGAAAGTTCAGCTTTCAAATGAGTTTGAGATGAAGGACTTGGGCGAGGCAAAGCGTATTTTAGGGATGGAGATCGGCAGAGACAAGAAGAAGGGCAAGATTTGTTTGACACATGTGGCTTATTTGAAGAAGGTTCTACAGCGATTCCATGTTAG
This sequence comes from Asparagus kiusianus, assembly GCA_022839385.1. Classification (NCBI taxonomy): domain Eukaryota; kingdom Viridiplantae; phylum Streptophyta; class Magnoliopsida; order Asparagales; family Asparagaceae; genus Asparagus; species Asparagus kiusianus. The sequence continues at coordinate 39,732 of BQKN01064152.1, forward strand.
CATGGATACGAAGCCAGTTGGTATACCGTTGGGAGCCCATTTGAAGCTTTCAGCTGGCCTTTCACCGAAGTCAGTTGAAGACCGTGAGTTGATGTCGAATACTCCATATGCGAGCGCAGTTGGGAGCTTAATGTACGCGATGGTATGTACGAGGCCAGATTTGTCACAGGCGGTGAGCATGGTGTTGAGATACATGCACGATCCAGGAGTGGGTCATTGGGACGCCGTGAGATGGATTTTAAGGTACATTAAAGGTACGCTCAATGTTGGTTTGGTTTATGAGCGGGACACTACAGGTGGGCAGCTATGCATTGGCTATGTTGATTCGGATTATGCCGGGGATTTGGATAAGCGTCGGTCTACTACGGGATATGTGTTTACTTTGACCCGTGCGCCGGTGTGTTGGAGATGCACCTTACAGTCTACGGTGGCTTTGTCTACGACGGAGGCAGAGTATATGGCGGTTACGGAGGCTGTGAAGGAGGCTATTTGGCTTCGAGGATTTTTGGAGGAACTTGGTATATCGCAGTGGTCCGTCACCATTCATTGTGATAGCATGAGTGCTATCTATTTGGCGAAGAATCAGGTTTTTCATGCGAGGACGAAGCACATTGACGTTCGTTATCACTTCGTTCGGGATGTTCTTGAAGATGGCGATGTGGAGATTGTGAAAGTCCACACAAAGGATAATCCGGCAGATATGCTCACTAAGGTGGTTCCGAGCAACAAGTTTGATCATTATCGAAACTTGTTGCACATTCGTGATTGTTGAGGCCGTTGACGGCCATTTGGATGAACTACGGGCGGCTTGATCCCTTGGGAGAGGGGATACGTAGGCAACCACATTGGTGCAGTCGAGTTTAGAGAGACGACACATTGGTGCTCATGTTGGTGTCGGCTCGGTGTTGGGAACACTTCGCCGAGGTGGAGAATTATGAAAACGGCGAAGGAATTGTGAAAAACGTGAAGAATAACCCAAAACAGACTCTACCACACCCTGGTGTGGTGTCTGCCATGGGTGTGGTAGAATCTGTTCTGCACCACACCCTCTGCCACACCCATGGTGCAGGGTGTGACAGAATCTGTCCTGCACCACACCCTCTGTCACACCCATGGTGCAGGGTGTGGCAGACTCGTTTTTAGAATCCTCCTTTGTTTAGGATTGTGTTTTATTATAAATAGGACCACGTTTTTTAGGGTTTAAAAAGGAGAGAAAAGGAGAGAATTAGCATTGTTTTGAGCACTTTGAGAGGGAGATATTGTGAGGGAGTTGAGAGCTTTGGTTAGGGTTATATTTGAGTGATTTTGTGAGTTGTAACCCGTTGTATTTCTCCTCCATATAGTGAAATCTCCCCATCCTCTCCCCGTGGACATAGGCAATTGCCGAACCACGTATATCTCTGTGTTTGGTTTGATTTGTCGTAATTGGCTTGGTTTGTGCAAGTGTGTGGCTTTCTTCTTCCGTGATCTCAAGTTCGTTGTGTGTGCGTGCAACGCTTCCGCATAGGCGCGTGACAGATAGGCCCCCTCTGAATGAATTTTTTGGAGTCTTGTCACCCTCTCAGAAATGGAAAATTGTTTTATGAAAATGAACATCTTGAGGGTAATAGAGTAAAAAATAATTCATCTATGGAGTCTATCTGCAATTGCACAACAGTAAAGGGGTCTACCCTTAACAGTAGAACTTTTTTTAGGGTTGGGGGGGGGGGGTTATCCGCAATTGGATTATAGTACGGGGGGTGTATTTGCAATTAACCCGAAAACTGAAACAAGTCATGAAATCGTATTATTCTTGACTATATTGAGGTATATCGTCCGAATCGAAGAAAGAGTACAATTCATATCTTACATTGCAACTCCCACCAAGAAATCTTCCTCCTCTCTTCCCTACTCGATAACCAGGCATTTTGTCTATCCCAACCTCCAAGCATCTCTTACAATCCCCACCAGAAAGGTCTCTGCTACACTGTGCCAACCCGTACAACTTTTCTGATCCTATCTCCATCATTCCGGTAGCAAAGAGCAATGGCGAAAGATAAGCCTTTGTCTTCAGGGAGTACATCAACTCCACAACCTTCGCTTGAAATCGTAGCTGTGGTATAGTTACATTCTGGGTATTCTGCAAGTATAACTTATGTTTATGATCGATTTCACCAAAGAATTCAGTATCTGAGTAGCGTAAGAGACACTGATCAAACCAAATGATAGCCTCTCTCTTGAAGGGACAGAGCCTTCGGACATAAGCATCAGCAGTGTGAATGCATCCTTTGCATTCTGAGCTTGGAACATCACCTCGACATAGAGCAAGGCCATTCACTTTGTTGGGATATTGCCCAATTGAGCCAAGCCCAAACCCAAGGGAGGGAGAGCCTGTAGCCAATACAAATATTAGCTGATTCAAGTTATTGCTGAAAGAGTCACCATCGCTGTACTTTTCGGAGCTCGAGCAAGATGTAGAAAGAGGATAGGTGGATGCAACACTTTTGAGAAGAAGGGAAACTGAGAGAAGAGGAAGAAGGAATTGCTTGAGGCAATGCATGTTGAAAAGCAAAGAGTACTGTTCCATACAGCCATTGCTTGGTCTAATATATAGGGAGGGTTCATGGTCGTACTTAGTAACATTCATGACCTTTCTGTATCTTGTTTTCAACTAGGAAGAGTAGTTGGAATTTTATTCAATGAATTAGTCTTTGTTCATATGGAGCCAGGGAAGTTTCAGATTGACTAGTTCATCTTGATCTAGAATGGTTTTTTGAGCAGGTGCACAACTACTAACTTATTTTTCTTAGGAAAGTTCCAGAGTGTGAGGTTTTATCAGTCCTATAATTTGTTTAATGCAAAGAGTCCTATAATTTGTTTAGCGCTAGAGGTTAGGGGTGCTAAACCGTATCCGTGTCTGAAGAAATATCCATAACCGCATCCATTAGGATACAGATATGGTTACTCAAATCTATAACATACAGGATATGATTATAGATATGATTTTGTAGTGAAATTTCTAGATCAATATTCGAAATATACGAAAACATAATAGTCATACTGTTACGATAGTTTTAATCATTGAATTATAGGTTTAAGGTTAATTTTGATGACCAATATGTTTAATCTTAGCTTTTCAGATATAATGAACATATTATTGAACTCTTTTGTTATCACATGAACTATATTTTTTTCAATATTATCTAGTTTTTTCATATCCGTTTTGCATCCGCATACATATCCGCTTATATATCTGCATGTATACCTGTATATGTATTTGACTTTAGTGTATATGGATATGTACTTTTCTTATCAAAGTATATCTGTATCCGCATCCGAGATGGGTACATAAGCAGATATGAATATGGTAAGTATCATATTTGAGCTATATCCGGACCGAATGCACCACTGCCAGAGGTGATATAGTAGAGACATAAAAGAGTGTTAACTAATATCCAAGATGGGTATGTTAGAATCTTTCTGATTTCTTTGATTCTAAGGTCAATAACATGTTGTATTTGATCAGGTTTGATATATTAAAAAGTAGCCAAGTCTCTACGGGTGGATTTTGTTAATTGTAGTTGGTTTATATTCAGGTCTCTTCTGGGGTGCTACCAGCTAGGGAAAAACTATGGATAATATTGACTGCTTAAACTGGTATTTGGCGCTGGACGAAGGGAATTCCGAAATAATTGTCAGTGACTGATTCTTATAAGGTTGTTTTTACGTATAAGTATTAAGCTACATGTTTGGTTAGTGTTTACTTATTATGAAGCCTGAGCATGGAGCACCTATGACTACTTGATCCATTGACTAATTCAGGTTTTCTCTTTAGGAATCATTTGCAGCGTAATCGGTGGATCTCGTCATTTCGGTAGGCAGTCAATGTCCGAAGGTGGGTCTGTTATAGGGCCACTGGCTGAGACACTGATGTAGCGGAAGCGTAATCAAAGAAATAACTACTCGTTCTTATACAAGCAAAATGGCACAAACCTTAGAAATCCTAAGAATAGAGAACTTCTAAAAATAATAATAATCAATCTTAAAAATAACAAAGAGTTCATCCCCTTATATAGGGTGTAAAACAAAGCAAAGTACTAAAATAATCTTTCTTAAGACATCTAGACTTCCAAAAATAAAAAGACATTCCTAAAACATTTAAACTTCCTAAAATAAAAAGAGTACTAAAAACAAAAGATTTTCTATAATACATCCCCATTGTATAAGGTATGAAACCAAAAGACTTCCTAAAAAAAATAAAAGACTACTAAAATAAAGAGACTTACTTAAAATAACTAGAAACCAGAATTTTCCCACGAAACTGAGCCTGAAGACGGATATCTTTGAACTTGAAGCTTATCTGGATCTTATACTCAGTTTTATGTATAGAGAACTTTCTTAGCTTTCCAAAAACATATTATAATAAGGATTCTATGCAGCGAGTCAAAAGATATCGTCCTCCGAAGTTACATCTCGAAATCGATCTGAAATTGTGACGCCCCTGGGTTCACACAAGGCTGCAGTCCGAGGTGAAACCAAGAATGTCAAACCTGCCATGCACCACACCGTGCAATAACATGTTTCACCATCACAATTACTATCTCTCTAGAGGAATCAACAATAGGTGTAGGTACAAAGCAAGTAAAAGGTTTTACAACGAGTACTTGATGAAATGATGGAACATCGAATTAACACATCTCCTCAACCAAGTAATCTGGAATACATAGTCAAAGTCTGAAATAAATAACAAAAATCTGGAGATCTCAACATGTCTCAAAGTACATAATATCTGATACAGGAAACAAGGCACACAGCCTTTACAACTCTAGAACATAAACCTCTTAAGTCTAAAAATGTCTCAAGTGGAGTACAAAATAAAATATAACTAAAAAAAAGACAGCTGAAGCTAAAGTGCATCGCCATCAACCTGCGACTCTCCGGGCTTCTGACTCGTTACCTGAAAGGGGAGGGACAACGAGCGTCAAAGCGCTAGCGAGCAACATCACAACCAACCCCCAGGGAAAGGGCTCGTTGTATACAGAAAATACAGTTATTACATAATAGTTGTAGGCGTCAAAAAATGCTCAAAGATATCCAAATACCACTCAAAATGACATGGAAAGACAATTTACATGTCATCAAACAACACATGTTGGCGCGGCAGGACATGCTGCCGCGGCCAAGGCGCTGCAAGACATGCTGCCGCGGCAAAGGCGCGGCAGGACATAGTGCCGCGGCCAAAGCGCGGCAGCCAACAGTGCCGCGGCTATTATAGAGGGGTTCTGTGGCGGTTACGAGGCAGTTATGTGATAGTTTTTGAAGTCCACGTGGCGACATATCAGAAATAGAACGTGTGCTGACGTGGACAAACAGTTAAAACCACGTAAAAAGTGGTTAAAGATCGTGGGAGGACGGTTTCAAACACGATGAAAACGTGCTGGTAACCGTCTCTTTGGCCGCGGCAGCCTATACTGCCGCGCCAACAGCCGCGACAGAGATGACTGCCGCGCCAACAGCCACGATAGAGACGACTGTCGCGCCTAAAAAGGGAACTTCTTCAACCGCGACACCTCTAGCTGCCGCGCCCAAAGGAAGAGTTGCTGATCGGTTATTTTCTTCAGTTATCGTCCAAAGAGGCTATAAATACCCCTCTAGACACGAAATAAAGGGGGGATTCCAACAGAGAACATCGGGGGGGATCCCAAGAGAGGAGATTGGAGCAGAGGAGACTTAAGCTTTTGGTGAATTTGAGCAAGAGAGAGAGTCTTCATTCCTCACAAACATCCTCAAGAAGCTTTGGGCGATTCCTAGAGATCTAGCTCTGACTTGATCTTTAGAAGAGTGAACATCTTACATCGATAAGATATTCGCTTTAAATTCTTACTTCGATAAACGAAGGAAGAATCCCCAAAACCTTCACGATTCAATCAGAATCTGTGAATCGGTGGTCCACGGGCTAACGCACCCCCGGCACAGGCAAAGATCCCACGCAAGCAGCGATCCAAACAACGATCCTGCGTTTGTTTCTAAAAAAGTTGTAATTTTTCTTTTGTTGTGTAAAAGAGGTCTTATAAAAAGGCTATTTCTTTTGAATTTATTGTAATCGACCGAAGATATAATGAATTCCACAGCGAAACCAACTTTTAACGAAAACAGTTCTATATATGGAAAATTACAACTCTTGAAGAAAATAACACAGAAATTGTTTATCAACTCCTGTTTTGTGGGACTTTGCCTGTGTCGGGAGTGCTTTGGCTCGTGGACCACCGATTCGAAGATCGTAAGGTTGTTTTGATATCCTTCCTTCGTTTATCGAAGTATGGATTTGAAGCGAGTATCTTATCGATGTAAGATATTCACTCTTTCAAAGATCAAGTCTGAGCAAGATCTCTAGGAATCACCGAATGATGCTTATCAAAGGGTGAAAATTCTCTCTTTCTTCCTCAAAATCTCCAAAAGCTCCAGTCTCTTTTGCTCCGATCTGCTCTCTGTCCTTTATTTCGTGTATAGGGGGGTATTTATAGGGGTAGAAGTGCACCACAGCGAATATGGGGCAAAAATAACTGCCCAAGTATTTACTCTTTGGCCGCTGCAGTCTACACTGCCGCGGCTATTGGCGCGGCAGTATAGGCTGCCGCGGCCGAAGAGGTAGTTACCAGCACGTTCCATCGTGCTTGAAACCGCTCTCCCACGATCTTTAACCACTTTTTTACGTGGTTTAACGGCTTTTCCACGTCAGCACACGTTCTATTTCTGATATATCGCCACGTGGACTTCAGAAACCATCGTATAACTGCCTCGTAACCGTCACAACACTCCTCTAAAATAGCCGCGGCACCCTAGGTTGTAGCGCCCACGCCGCGACACTGTATGCTGTCGCGCCTTAGCCGCGGCACTATGGGTTGCCGCGCCTTAGCCGTGGCACTCTATCCTGCCGCGCCTTAACCGCGGCACTCTGTCCTGCCGCGCCAGTAAGTGTTGTTTGATGACGTGTAAATTGTTCTTCCATGTTGTTTTGATTGGTATTTGGATGTCTGTAAGTATTTTTTGATGCCTACAGATACCCCCTCCAAAGTATCTCAGACTCATCATTTCTTTAGAGAGGAGTCTGGGACACTTTGGATATGATGAGCTTTTTCTGCAATTTCTCCAGTTCTTTGTTGAGGAAATTACGTAGAATGGTCTGTGAATAGCTTCAATCCTAGACTTCTCCATCTTCCAGTCTATTCAGCGCTTTGTAGAATAGCTAAGAATTCTCCGGTGCTGCGTTTATCGCATGACCGTTGTCGAAGTCTTGAATCGAAGCTGGTATTTGGTCTCGTAGGTTCAACTTTTGTCATTGAATTGACATGTTCACTGAGAGTTCAACAGGTTATCCCCAAGAACATTCAGATCAATATTCTCCAGGAACTTCCTATTGGGTGTGGTAAACAGTTTAGACTCGTGTACCCATTGGAGTATTCAGGTGTGTATTCCAAGTACAGAGGGAGATGTCTGTGTTCAAATGCCCGAGGGGTCATTATGTATGCATAGCCTCATCAGCCGCGACAGTCTGTATTACCGCGCTCGAACGCGACAACACATAGTGCCGCGCTCAAGCGCGACAGCACGTAGCGCTGCGCAGCGTTTCGCCCAATCGGTTTTATAAGGCCGATTTGGGCTACTTCGGGTCATTATACCCGCTATTTTGAGTTCGATTCCTCTTCAAACATCCTATAAAAGGATTTCTTGGCTTTTCCCCTCTCCATCTCTTCGAATTTCGGTGATCCTCTTTTGGACGAAATCTAGGGTTTATAGATTTTTCTTGATTTCGACACTTTCCTTTGATCAACTTGATTTCATTCAAATCCTAGGTGAGAACTGCACCCCTATGTCGTATTTTAGGGTTCTACTTTGGGTTCTTACTTGGGATTTCTTATAAAACCCTAATCTTCCTTGTTTGTAGACTGTTCTCACCATGTCTCCGAAGAAAACCCGTGCTTCGAGGGGGAAATCAGCGGCACCAGCACCTGAGGATATTGAGGCTGCAGTTCCTTCTTTTGGGGGTAGGTTTCTTCAACTTCTCCTTATCTGAAACTGTTAATTTTGTACATGCCGCCTCGTTTGTCTCCATTGAGAGGCATTCGGGAAGAGTTGACATCCCCCATCGAGGGGATTGACACTATAAAGTACATATCTTGCTCGATCAAGATAGGTACCACAGCCAAAATTAGAACTTGGCTCAAAACCTCGTTCTTTTTGAAATCTGGATCGTCGTTAGTTACCGCGGCAGCTCGTACTGCCGCGGCTAAGCGCGGCAGTGTATGCTGCCGCGGTAACGTTTGGCAGCAAGTATTGTTTCGGCCACTTAACCGTTTAGCCTTTGTTATTCAACTGTCTTCGACTTTTCTTCCTGCAGTTCCTTTCCCTTCCGTAGCCTTCTCTAATAGAGAAGATCCTGGACAGAGTGGTACTCTTCACGCCTCATTCAGCGGTGAGTTCGTGGTTAGAGAGGCCCATCAGTTTAATGAGGATCGCGATGACAGCGTTCCCGAATTAATCCGTGAAGGAAGCCGTCGCATTCTGCGTGCCTTATTGACCGACTCACCCTTAACTCCAATTCTAACTTCTACCGAACCGTTAAAGAAGCCTGATTATTTGTTCGGAGATTCGGTAGAAGATCCAGACAGTCTTTGCCGTGGCCCCGAAATCTGGTTGAATGAACACGAAGGTGCTTTTTTATTCCTTCCTCCGTTCCCTCGACAATGTTCACTTTTGCAGTTAAGGAATTTGGCTGTTCAGAGAAGAAT
>BQKN01064154.1:3545-64871 GCA_022839385.1 Asparagus kiusianus
TCCCGAATTTCCTTTGAAGTGGAGAGGCTGAAACGGGTCATAGCTGACGCGCAAGCTTCTCTGGCTGTTCAAGGGAAGGCCCTTGATCAGGTGGCAAAGGAGCTGGAGGATGTTGAGTCCCGCCGGCAATTGACCACCGACACTGTTGGGGAGAAGGATCGAGCTCTCAAGGATGTCAAGGATGTCATTCAAAACCTGGTCTCATGCACAGAGGAAGAGATCCGCGGAGAGATCTTAAGGAGGCTTGAGCTCAGCCATGCCGAAAAGATTCGTGAGGCGGAACTGCGAGTGAAATCTTTGTAATTCGCCTTTAGTTTTTTTTTTGTTGTAATAGGACTCCCTTTTCATGAATGAAATTATCCTTTTGCTTCTGGCGATTACGACTTGTGTGCATACTATATTTAGTATAGTTATTTTAATGCACCAGTTGACGTCCAGTTGAGGGAAATTTCCCTTGGCGGATTTCAGTCATGGGCCTGCTTTGCCAGTAGGCGAATTTTACCCGTGGGCGAATTCGCAGTTGTCACCTCAACGGCGAATTTAATTTGCAGGGGGAAAGCTCCGCTTTAGACGGGTCGCGTGTCCACCCACGTGCATTGTCAGTTACGGAGACGTGGGCACGCCGTCTTGCCTTAATTGCGGTGCGATGGGTCTCTTCGTCCTTCGCGCCCGATCTGGGCCGTTGGTTAGAGATCGTGCCCCGAAACTGCCAAATCTCAACCGCTCGCACGGGATATTCGGCTCCCTCTTCAACTGTTCGGGACCGAAGGGTCCAATCGAACTGCACGTAACCGCCTGGGATTGGATTATTTTAACACCCTTTCCTTCGCCAAGAAGGATTAGAGCCTCTTCGTCATTTGTTTCAGAGAAGACCCGAACTACTCTTACATCTCCCGATGGCACCGAAGGTGAAGAGGGTTACCTCGAAGAAGAGGACGAGGGCGTCCACTTCGAGCGTTGCAGGAGCTGCTGCCGCCGAAGGTACGCCTTCAACCCTATCCCCATTGGGTCGTAGATAGGTTTTTATCGCCTGAATTCCTCTTTTCATGTTTTCGTTGTGCTTCAAAGCCTCTGGTAGGGCGCCGCTTCCTGAGGAGCATGAGGCCGAGCCCATCTTGATATCCGATGACGAACCTGAGAACCCGGAGGCTTCTCCTGCCCACGGTCCTGTTCCGCAACCAGGAGCGGAACCTTGTCTCGAGGTTCCCCCAATTGCTACGCTCGCCCCCGGTCAAGAGCCTACTCCCTTTGACCCCTCGCGCTGGCAGGTCCACGTCGAGGAGTTCGAGAACGCCGTGAGACAGGTAATTTCTCTTGTCGATCTCGGGTTGGGTAGTTTTGCCAGTTTCAAGCAATCTCTCCTGGACCGTGCGGTAGACATTCGACGATCGGGCGAAAATCGGCTTTTCACCCGTTGTATGCGAGAACTTCGTCTTCTGGAGTCGCGTATGACAGGGCTAGAGGCATTGCTGCGGGAGGGCCCGGACGTGGAGTCTTGTTTGGTCCACCTCCGACGTTTGGAAGCTCAGGAACAGGAGGCCCGTTCCAAAGAAATTGCTGATTCGGAGTCTATCGTTGATTTCTGGGTGAGTCAACAACAACAGTTAGGGGACCAAGTCGTTGACCTCAATCGCACCATGGCTCGTCTGAGAGCCGAGTTGAGGCAGGCGGAGACGAATTGGAAGGGGCTCCAATCCGATGTTGTCAAGGTCAGCAAGAAAGCTGAGGAGGAAACTCAACGTCTTCAAGCCTTGCGTGAGAAGGATGTCGCCGCCAGATCGAGCTTGGAGGATCGCATCAGGAAGGCGGCCGAGGACAAGGCTCGTGAGGACCACGCAAGGAAGGTGGCCTTGGTCAAAGAGGAGATCTCCACTTTCAGTGTGTTTGATTGAAATTTCCGTTATGTATTCATGCTTAAGACACTCCGTTTATTTGTCTTGCTTTTGAAACTATGTCATGACTCGTGAAGTCATGATTTTGTTTAGATGTATTATCTTAAACACTGGGTGCATGTTTTGCCTTTTTGAACGAAATACTATGCCTTTCGCTATTTGCAAAAAACATAACTTTGTTCAAATGTACTGTCTAGAAGCATTTGATGCAGCTTGTGTTCTTCCTCGTCATGTTCCTTTTGGATACAACCCCTTTAATACTCCTTTGGCACGGCCATCAGCAATTTCAGATAGTACCCCCTTCGGGCGAAGGCTTGATTCGAGTATTTATTGGCGAATTCGCCGAGAGAGTCGTATTAAACCGCCGGTGGGTTCGCTGTGGGGATTAACTTCGACTGCTGGCGAATTCGAACCATGGGCGAATCCCTGGTGGTGACGGATTCGTTTGAAAGCGAGGTTCGGTTGTGGCGAATCTTGCCCAATTGCTGACGAATTTATGCTACAGGCGAAATCCGTATGGTTTGAGTTGGAGTCGAAAACCACATTTAATTGACGGCGGATTTGAACCGCGGGCAACACTCGCATGATGGCGAGTTCGTCTAAAGGTCCGAGATCTGACTGTTGGCGAAGCTTACGCCACGCGTCGGTCGGCGGACCCGAGTGCTCGCCAACCGAGACCGTGCAGGCGCATTTAACGCTCATTTATTGGTGAAGTGACTGATCGTTCTGCCTCCCGCTTAATCCGATCGGTCGATTTGGTGTTTCGAGAGTAGCCTTCAATGGCGCTGAGTTCGAAGCGTCGCAGAGCGTTCGGACCGCTTGATGGCTTGGGGTAATGAATCCCAACCGTTGGATCTCTTGGTATATACTTCCGCACTTGCCATCCTTTGGCCAAGTCTTGACTGCTTCGAGCGAAATCTGCCAGAAAAGAAAAGAAAACCTCTCCCCTTCATGGCCTCCTCTCCCGATCATAGTGACGGCGAAGGTGTCGGCTCCTCCGCCACCATCGTGAACGTTGGCGCTCCCCCTGCCGCCCCGGTGAGCCCGGTCCAGGAATACCCCATTCCGGACCCTGTGGCTCACCCCGCTTTCGTGCCGCTCAAAGAATTGGTGGATTTGGTGCACGGGTGTGCCCTAGCCGTCAGCACGGGAGGTGAGCGATACTACGATTCGCTCCCCCTGGTAGAGAGGCGTCTGGAGGCGGTCCGCCGTGCGGGCGATGACTCGCTCACACAGCGATGTGAGCGAGAGCTCGAGCTCGTGGAGGGGTGGATGTACCGCCTCGAGGAACTGGCTCACGAAGATCTTTCCAATGAGTCGCCGCCTCCCCCACTGCACTTCCTGCTTGGGCGCAACGAGCGGGCGAAGTGTATCCAGGCGAAGGAGGCTGAACTCAGACGTCTGAGAAAGCGGCACCAAACGGTAACGGACCGGATGGACGCTTACTTGGACCGGGCTTTCCACGAGGATGCCGGCACTCTTCGTGGCGAAGCGAAGCTGCAGGAGCGTTCGCGCGAGTTGGGGAGGCTCGGTGAGGCTGCCAGGGAGGTTGAGAGGGCACTGGAGCTCCTTCGCAAGGAGGAAGAGGACAGCCAGGCGGCCCTAGCCAGGCGGCAGCAGGAACGAAAGGAGAAGGCGAAGATCAGTCGTGCGGCGGAGCGAGCCGCGATCAAAGCTAAGATCGGCTCCTTCAGTCTACTAAAGTTCCTGTGATGCCCCCCTCCCTTCTCTTTCTTTTTTTTTTGTTTTGTCATTTGTCAACTCAGTTGGTGCTCCAAGCACCACAACTTGAAAAACTTATGCTTGTAAACTTTGGCCTGTAATGGCCTTAAGCCTTTGTTTATTGCTGTTTCGTATGCACAGTTTCCTTTTCTTTTTGTTTGTGTTGTTCTGGTATTTGAGTTGAACTTGGTGAGCTTCTGACCGTTCTGTTCTGAACTTAGTCATTTCGGACTCTTGTTCTGCTCTCGGTCGCTCACAGCGTGGGATCGGGTTGATCCCGATTTCCGCGTTGTAGCTCCAGTGAGATCGAGAGAGTAACGCTCGGCTTGCAGTAGGGAACAGCCGTTCGCTGCTGCGGTCGAGTGGAGGGCTCAATTTCGACTTGCCACTCGGCAAGCTGTCGCTTGAGGATTTGGCAGAGTTGTTGTCTGCCGAACTGCTCTTGACAGTGGTCGTCGTCTGAATAGGCGGCGACAGATGATAATCGAATCGTCAGAGATGTAGGAATGTGACGCTCGATTCTTGTAGGGACCCTCACGTGGTAGGCCGCTACCCATCAGTTACCCTAAGGGGATGTTAGGATAGCTGGAATAGGCCGAATAGTTCAGGGACGTAGGAGTGTGACTATTTGACAGAAGTAATAACACGTCGCGTGGTAGGCTATTACTTAGGCTATGTTATTCGCTGGAATAAGGGCGCCAACCATCAGAGGTGATCATTAACCTGATGGGGGTTTTGTCACGATGGGAGTGACTGTGGGGGAACTTACCACTCTTATGGAGGGGATTGGTAAGTAGATTGTGTCAGAGGTTTAATGTTAACGTGACAGGGAATGTCGTGATTGGAACGACTTTGAGGACCCACCATCCTTTGGAAGAGGATTGGAGAGTTGATTTTGTCAGAGGTTTAATGTTAACATGACAGAGAATGTCGTGATTGGAACGACTTTGAGGATTCGCCATCTCGCTGGAGAGGATAGGCGAATTGAATGGGTTTGTCGTGGTATGAACGACCTTAGTGGATCCGCTATCCCATTGGGTAAGATAGGCGAATTGGGTTTTGTCGTGGCATGGACGACTTTAGTGGATCCGCCATCCCATTGGGTGAGATAGGCGAATTGGGTTTTGTCGTGGCATGGACGACTTTAGTGGATCCGCCATCCCATTGGGTGAGATAGGCGAATGGGTCCCGCCAGAAGCTTTCGCCAGAGCGGGTAGAGTAGGGACAGTTTAACCTCATATACCAGTTGGAGGGTTTGAGAACCAGTTTATACTCATGTACTTGTGGGAGTTTGTGAAGAAGAACTAAGGGTAGTACTTCTTCAAGTATTTGCTGTTGATAGGCATCATGATCTTGTCGCCATTGGGCTTGACGAGGCGGTAGGCGCCATTTGAATAGACTGTTTCTATTACGAATGGCCCTTCCCACTTGGATTGGAATTTACCCTTCTTCTTGGAGGTGAGAATCATTGGTCGGCGAACAGCTAACACCAGCTCTCCTTCCTTGAAGGCTCGGCGCCTGACTTTTTTGTCGAAAGCCTTAGCCATCCGCGCTTGATAGAACTCAATGTGCTGTTGAGCTTCTAACCGTTTGTCGTCCAATGCCTCGAGCTCGGCGAGTCGTTGTCGGTGGTTGTCTTCCACCGTCATCCCTGTTGCCAAGGCGACGCGGAGAGATGGAATTTGGATTTCTAATGGTAATATGGCCTCACAGCCGTATACCAATGAATAGGGCGTGTGGCCAGTCGGTGTGCGAACCGTTGTGCGATACGCCCACAAGCTTTCGCCAAGTTTCTCGTTCCAGTCACGTTTGCTGGTTGAGATCAACTTGGTTAAAATCTTGATGATTGTTTTGTTGAAGGCCTCGGCCAAGCCATTTGCTGATGGGTTGTAGGCCGTAGAGGAGAGGTTCTGCATTCGGAACTTGTCGCAGAATCTGGTGAATGCATGACTAACAAACTGGGTACCATTGTCATGAATGATACGTCGTGGCACGCCATACCGGTAAATGACGTGGTGTTTGATGAACTTAATTACGTCGTTGGTCTTGACTTCTCTCAAGGGGACCGCTTCGGCCCATTTAGAGAAGTAGTCGGTGATCGCGAGAATGAAGCGATGACCTTTCGCCGATGGTGGGGATATTGGTCCGACTATGTCCATCCCCCACGCCTCGAAGGGCCACGAAGCCTTTGTTGGGTGCAGGTCTTCAGGTGGTTGATGCATGTAGTTGGCGTGAATCTGGCACTCGTGGCAGCGCTTTGCGTAGGCGACGGCGTCTTGAACCATCCCAGGCCAGAAGTAGCCTGTCCTTCGTAGGCGATCCCAAAGTTTGGGTCCGGGTTGGTGAGCTCCGCCGATGCCGTCGTGGGCCTCGCGTAGAGCATCCTGTGCTTCTGCTTTCGAGAGACATCGAAGCAACAAACCGTCGTATGACCTTCGATACAACGTCTTGGTGGTCGAGTCGTAGTAGAATCTCGTAGCACGTCTCCGGACTGACTCTCGCTCCTTCGCATCCTCGGGTAATACGCCGTAAAGGACGTAATCGATGATCGGGAGGCGCCAGTCCTCAGCACTGGGCTGATCTGAGACTTGATGGGTGGCGTTTACTTCTGGAGCGTCTTTCAGCCGAAAGAGCTTCCTGCTCGCCACTGTGACCGATTGGATCGTTCCGAATGGTTGAGCCAAGTTGGCCGCCAAAGAAGCCAAGGCGTCCGCATGTGTGTTCTTGGAACGTAGCACATGCTCAATGTGGAAATTCTCAAACGATTCCACTAGCCGGGCGGCCGCCCTGTGGAGTGGGATCAGGTCTTCGTTTCTAACCTCGTATTCGCCGGTCATCTGTTTGACGATGAGCTGGGAATCGCCGTAAGCTTGGAGGTGCTTTATTCCTAGCTCTTTGGCCAACTCGAGTCCGATGAGTAATGCGTTGTACTCGGCCACATTGTTGGTACATGGCTCCGTCAAAGAGAAAGCTCGTGGTAGCACGTGGTTGTGCGGGGAAGTGAGGACCACCCCCACTCCCGCGACAATAGAGCCATCCGGGGCTGCGCGAGACGCGCCGTCGAAGAACATCTGCCACACATCCGGTAACGAGGTTACGTTGACTTCAAGTGGTTCGTCCGGCAAGTCTTCAAATAAGTCGGTTTTTGTTCCCAGCGGGTGACTGGCCATGAGATCGCATATGGCCTGCCCTTTGACCGACTTCTGGGGCATGAAGTGAATGTCGTACTGGGAGAGCAGAAGTGCCCACCTAGCTAAACGCCAATTTAATGCCGCAGGTTGCGTCATAAAGACTCGAATGGGATTCATTCGTAAGATGACGTGGATTGTCTGGCCAACCAGGTAGTGTCGCATCTTTTGGATGGTGAACACCAAGGCCAAACATTCTTTCTCAACCATCGGGTACCGTTGCTCGGCGCCTTGCAGGGTCCTACTGAGGTAGTAGATGCCTTGCTCGTGGCCGGCATCATCGTTTTGTGCCAAGAGAGCACCCAGAGAGTGCTCCATGGCCCGAATATAGACGAGAAACGGTTTCCCTGAAATCGGTGCAGCGAGGACCGGCGGATTTGAAAGGTAAGCCTTGATGTCCTCAAAGGCCTGCTGGCAAAGCTCGTCCCACACGAAGGAGGTGCCTTTCTTCATAAGCTTGGAGAACGGCTGACACTTGCCTGAAAGATTCGAGATGAATCTTCGGATATAGGCCAATCGTCCCTGGAGGCCTCTCAATTCTTTGAGGTTCCGGGGTGGTTGAAGCTCTTGGATGGCTCGCACCTTGTCTGGATCAATTTGGATCCCTTTCGTCGTGACGACGAAACCGAGGAACTTACCACTAGTCATCCCTAAGAATGACTTCGTGGGGTTCATCTTGAGCTGGTGAGCCCTCATGAGTTCGAACATTGTCCTCAAATCTTGAAGGTGGTCGCCGTGGTGGCGACTTTTTACGACGAGATCGTCCACATAGCATTCCACAGTCTTTCGCAGGCGCTGTCGAAAGATCGTGCTCATGGCACGTTGATAGGTTGCGCCGGCATTCTTGAGTCCAAAGGGCATGACCGTGTAGCAGTACACCCCCATGGGAGTTCTGAATGAGGTGTGTTTTTCGTCCTCGGGGTGCATTTTGATTTGATTGTACCCCGAGAAACCGTCCATGAAGGACATCCTCTCGAATCCGCACGTGTTGTCAATGATGACATCCGTGATGGGGAGGGGAAATTCGTCCTTTGGGCACGCAGAGTTGAGGTCTCTGAAATCAATGCAGATGCGGATCTTACCGTTTTTCTTTAGCACTGGAACAATGTTAGCCACCCAGTCGGGGTGTTGTTCCTCTCTGATGAAGCCGGACTCGATGAGCTTCTTTACTTCAGCCTCGATCGCCTCCATGATCTGAGGGCGAAACCGCCTTTGCTGCTGCTTGACTGGCTTGGCGTCTGGGCTGATGTTGAGGCGATGTGTGGCGATCCGCGGATCCAAACCAGGCATGTCCTCGTAATTCCACGCGAAGACGTCGATGTATTCCCGTATGAGGGCGATGAGATCCTCCTTTTCTTGAGGAGGCAGGCTACCACTGATGAATATGGGCTTGGGACTTTCGTCAGTGCCCATGTTCACTTGAAGGATTTCGTCCTCAGTGGGCGGTTCTCGCTGCTCGAAGCGACTACTCCACTGGGCGTTAACATGGCGATCCCATGTCTCGTCATAGAGCGGGAGCTGTTCATCTGTCGCCATCTCGGCAGGGTCCATTGTAGCCATGTTGATCGTGAGGCCATCGAATAGGTCCCTCACGCTGACATCTGAGTCCCACGCCGAGGTTTCTGACGACTGATCTCCTGAACATGCATAGTCGGAATCTTCGCCGACGTGGAAGCATAAGTCGGACGAGGAGGAGGAGTAGCCTAAGCCTCTCCTAGTCCGGTTGAAATAATTCGAGGGTTTCCCCTTAGGTACGTAAGCAGGTCGGATGACCGTCTTGCGTCCTCGGCCGTAATTGAGGCCTTCTAGACGAGTGAGGTCGTACCCCATGTTGCTCATCATGCGTCTCGCAATTCGACTGTATTGCGAAAACTGGGGTGCTGGGTCTTCGTCTTCGGACTCGTCCCAGAGCGTGCGCAAGGGCTGATCGATCCGGCCGAAAATAATGTCTTTTCGATATTTATTTCGGGCTGGTACAACAAATACGGCTTGCGACGAATCAACCAGCGATCCCCTCGTGGTGTACGACGAGCGGACCGGCATGTGCAGGGAAGGATCTCGGTAGAGTTCCGATCATAGGCCGTTGGGTTCATCGTCCTCAGACGTAGAACAAGACGACACATAAGCAAAGTTGGGTTTTTCATTGACGACAATCTTCCCCGCTTGAACAGCGTTGGTTACATGATGACTCTCGTAACCAATTACAATTGACTCGAAATCGTTTAAGATTAGATTGTCGCCGTACTCAGGCTCACTGTCCGCTTCGTTGCCGCTTTCCGGCTCCTCAATCGGCGGTTCGACAGGGTCCTGATACAGCAGAGAGTCGGTGAAGTAGTTTTCGACGCCTTTGAAGGGTTGTCTGTCGGCCACCACCGTCTTCACGCGCTCGTAGTCGTCCACGTACTTCAAACATTGGTGCAGAGTGGATGGGACTATTCGATTACCATGGATCCACGGGCGTCCTAGGAGCATGTTGTAGGAAGGCTCGGCATCGATGACATAACAGGTCACCTCTGTCTTCATGTCGCCTATGCGGCATTTCAGGCGAATTTTGCCTAGCGGCCGCGTCCCTGTGGCGTTAAAGCCAAAGATGGTTGTGGTGGTTGAGGACAAACGCTTCGGCGGTATCCCCAAATGCTTGATCAATTTCAGAGGCACGATGCTTAGTGCGGAGCCCGGGTCGACTTGGATCCGATCCACTCTCGCCGATCCGACATAACCCGTGAAGTACAGTGGTCGATCGTGAGTCGTACTCTTGATGAGCATATCTTCAGGAGTAAAGGTGATGCACGGGACCCGTCTATCCGAGATCTGGCAACAATTCGCACATTCTTGTTCCGCCTCCGTCTCTTTCAAGAAATGGGTCGAGAAAGCCTCCGAATCCGCCAACGCCTCCTGTAGGGCCTCCCGAGTAGACCTGGATAGTCTAAGGAGGTCGTGCATGGTGATTCGCGCCGGGATGCTTTTCAGTTGTGCGAGCACGTTGAACCTGAAAGGTTGGCGGCTTGAGCTGGGTGCCTCTGGATTAGGAGGGGTTGTGGCGGTTGGCCTCGCGGGAGGTCTTGCCGCGTTCTCTACCCTCGCGGGATATTCTTTGGCGAACTCTTTTCCAGCCCTCGTGGCGAAGACGTTTGTGTCTTCTTCGGAGTCAGTAAGGGTGGCCATCGCTGGGCCGTCTCTGTCCGGAATGGCAGAGACAACGTTGCAATGTTTTCGTTGGGCCTCCTTCGGCGGTCGCGCGGTCCATTGCTCGTCGTTGAGGAGGTCTGGGTGGACCCACATTATCTGCCCCGATGGCAGGGTCTGTGGTACCAAGCCCTTCTCCCGCTGGTTGTGAGGATCATCATTGGTGACCCTCAGAACCGCTTTGGGGATGGGAATCACCCCCGCTGGAGCATGAACTTCTGGGAGATCTGTTCCAAAGCTCAAGGTGATCATGTTTGTGGTCACCTGCTTTTGAACCTTCTCTTTCTTCAAGACTCCTGCATCGTAGAGGGCCTGGAGCTTGTCCTTGAGGACGTAACATTTGGTCGTGTGGTGACCAAGGAATCGGTGATAAGCGCAGTAGGTCGGGTCACCGGTTTTGTCTGCCTCCTCAGGCTTTGTAGCTTCAGGCAGTTTGATTCGACCACTCTTGAGCAGGGTATCGAGCGTTGCCACCACCTGGTCCTCTTTGAAGTCATAGTGCCGTGGGGGGCGTTGTTCGAATTGCCTAGGTTTCGGTCTTGGAGCAGTCTTTGGCGTCGGAGCGGAGTCCACAGCCATGATCTCCTTTCCTCTTGTCCGAGGGGGATTCTTTGGCGCGGCTGGTTCTGCAGCTCCTTTCTTGGGCTGGGGTTCTTCGGCCTCCAACCTCTTGATCATGTTTTCTACTTGCTCGCCTTGACGAACAAGTTCTTTCCACGTCCGGGTTTCTACCGCGCCTATCTTAGACAAGATATGGATCGATAGATTGTTGCGACACATCTCGATAAGCGTCGACTCGGAGACTTGGTCCCGACAGTGGACAGACCGGTTCCGGAACCTTTTGACGAAGTCGTTGACCGACTCCGACTTTCGTTGCTTTTCAGCAAGGAGAGTAGCCATTGATACTTCGGTGTCGTCGTCGAAGAAGCGGGCTAAAAAGAGCTTTTCGACGTCGGCCCATGCTTTGATGGAGCCGGGCTCCAGCTTGCGGAACCATTCAAAGGCCACCCCCTTGAGGGTGCCTATGAAGAGTCGCGTGAGAATGGCGTCGTTTCCAGTAAGGAATCCGGTTTGCGCCATGAAGTAGTAGATGTGCTGCGAGGGCGAGCCCTTGCCGTCAAACTGCACCAAGCTGATCGGCTTGAACTTTGCTGGGTATGGGACCGTGTCCCATTCAACAGGGTAGGGGCGGACCACCCCCAGCTTGTTCATGTTTTGCTGAAGCTTCAGCGCGTTGAGCTGGTTCTGGAACTCATCGAACCTTTTGTCACGGGAGCCATCCCCGATGTGCGACGTCCCTAGCGACGTCTTGGAAGAATAATCGGATTGTCGATTATCGTCATCTTCCGTTTCCATCGCCGGACGGTGAGGAGGTACCCACTCTCTATCCCCCGTTTGCCGAGGTAAGGGGCGTTGGATTCTTTTCTTCTTCTTCTTCTTGTTCAGAAGCTGTTCCATCATCTCCCGCAGAGAGTCGATGGTCGCCTGTTGCTCTTCGAGCTTTTGAGCGACCGTCTGGTCATGGGTAAGGTTAGTCATGTGCACCCGCGCCCTCGCGTCCTGACTTGAGTGCGAAGTTTGAGAAGTGGCCGCTGCCGAGTGAACCTCGTCCTCGCGGCAGGAGGGAGGTGGTACGGCGGAGTAGTCAATCCCGCTCTTCGTCCTTCTGCGACTACGGGTACGCTGGTATATGCCCTCTTGCTGGTGTCGGGCAAACCAGGGATCGAGTCCCAAAATGGACTCTGAATCTGGGGAATCGGAAAATGCCGTCTTGCCCTTGTCCATCATGTTGATTGTGACGGACGAGAGCTCTGGGTCGTCAGTAGCGCGTCTCTTTTGGCGACAACGCTTTCGACGAGAGGTCCTCTGGTGAGAGGGTTGTCGAGAAATTCTCTCAAACACGGAAGGTTTCGCCGTTACTACGCATTGGCAGTCGGCGAGTACTGTGTGGATGAGCCTTTCGCAGTGGCACTGAGGGTTCACTTCGTGCATGGTGCGCTTGCGAATTAAATATTCTCGTAGATCTTCCGTGGGTGGTTGGTGATAACCCCCAGCATCGGAAGGATCACCCGGGTGAGTACACGAAGGATCTCTGGATGTGCTCTCTGGGGCACAATGGGTGGAATGTTGCGGCGTCGGAGTTAGGCGGTTTCGCCTTGACGGGCGAGTTTTCGCGTTTGGGCGAACTCTAGCGCGTAGGCGAGTTTCAGCCCTTTGTTTAGACGAGCTGGCTCGCGACGCGTCGCCTATCTCCTTGCCTTTACGCTTATCCGCCAAGATCTCATGGCGAGGCTCGCCAGCCTTCGAGGATTCGCCTTCTTGGATAGGCCCACTTACTTGGGGTGGTTTGTTCGCGTCAGGGATATGACCTGAAAAGCGAAGTCCGCCTGAGCGGGTGGTCCCCTCCTTCTCGGTTAGCGCCCCTGATTTGGAGGGCCTCCCGATGTTGGGCGAGTCGCCATCTCGTCTCTCGCTTCTTGGGCCTGTATGGTGGTTCAGGCCATTGTGTGAAGCGGAGGTTTGGGCCTTCTGCCCGACAAGCTTCCGTCGTTGCTGTTGGTTAGTTCTCCCATCGGAGGGGGAACTTGCGTGAGCAGCGGCGGGGTGGCTTGTGCCGGAACGAACTGGTGTCTCTTTCGGGATAGGTGCTACTGAGGGTCGTTTGGCGACCCATTTAGTAGACCCTTCCCCCCTGCTCTCGACATGGGACTTGGCCTCGAGAGCGTTTGGGGTGGATTTCCCTATTGGGACTCCGGTAGAGCTTTCTGGTGCGGGAGTTTTGGCCGTCTGAGGTCGGCTCCCGTGCAGGGCTCTGTGGCGCTTGCGGGACGCTTCGCCACCGGAAGAGGAGGAAGACAAGTACTCTTCGTACTTGGCCTGATCGAACTCGATTTCTAGGGACTCCACTGTCGTCCCAACAACAACCTCGTCGAACTGAGCTACCACCACTTCGTTTGAAGAAACAGTTTCTCCCACTGTGGTCGCCATCTTCTGTAGGTGTAAATTTCTGATTTTCCCGGGAAAGGGGAGGGATTTCGTTTGTATTTATAAGAAAGCTTATTACAAACTAAATCAATCTGAATTACAACAGAAGCGGAGGGAATGCCCTCCTTGTTTATATTTGTGGGGACTTTACGGTAGCTACAGGATGCTTCGCCCGGTGCTCGCGCCGGGTCTGCTTCCCTTGGACGGTTCGACCGAGGTTGTTGGAGAGCTTCAGTACTCAGTAGAAGCTCCGGGCGAAAGGAGTTCGAATCCTCTAGTTCGCCGGTGATCGGAGCTCGGAGTTTGGAGATTTTCCGATTAGCTGATCGATTCTCCTGTTGATCGATGTTTTTCTCCGGTCTCTCGATCTATTGATCTATCTCCCCTCTCCCTTAGGTTGCTGTAGGAAGCTCTTTTTAAGTGGGAGGGGGACAGTCCAGATGTCCCTTGGACCATGGGATGTGACCATGCACTGTTCAAAGACATCCTATTGTCCCCTGTACAACAAATGGTTGCTTGTGGGGCTACAGGTCGCGTCACGTCGTATAGGAGTGGGAAAGCCCCTCCTCGTACTCGTGACAGTGACTACCAGGCACTCGAGTGGATTTGGATATCTCATCGAACGCCGATGGCTCTGACCCTTCGCTCGGGGCGTGGCGCGCTGCATTTATGTGGATGCAGACGGCTCTGGCACCCGTCCACTCACTGGTGCGGCGAGGTACCGAATGACCTTCCGGCGGTCCTGGGGCGTCGTGCCTCTCTCTCCTCTTCCTATGTTCGAATAGAGGCGGGAGAACGGACGTTGCGTGTCTGAACGAGCTTCGGATAGCTTTCGGCGCGTCATGGCCCTGGCCCTCCGTTCTAATGGGTGAGGTGACCTGCATTTATGAGAATGCAGGTCGGTCCGGCGTCTGCCCCGTTCGCTTGAATTGCGGGCGGACGTCGGACGGACTTGGGACGCTGTTCCCCCCTCCTGTCGCATCGTGGGAGATAGGGGAGGCTTGTCCCTGGAAACCCGGCTTTCGGCTTACGCAGGCAGACGTGGCTCTCTGCAAGTGGCTTCGGCACACGAGGGCGGGTCTGAGCACTCTTCTGGCGGGCGGATTTGGTTAGTGAGGGCGGATTCGTGTGCCGGCGAATCCGCTTAGTGGCCTAAGAGAAGGCGGTCCTGTTCTGTGGGCGAATTCGTTTGCTAATCTGCCGCGGTAGTTTTTACCGTCTACAGCTAGTAATGGCACTGAGGCGGGCTTCCAATTCTTCCATTTTGGCAGATTGGAGATTCTGCTCGTTCTCAGTCTCTCTTCCTTCATCAGAGGAAGATTTCTGGTTGTGGGCTTCTTGGTCAGAAGCCGTGTCATCAGCCACTTTTCCCTTCCCTTTACTTGTGTGAGATTGGGATGAAGACGTTTTTCCTCTTCGGAAAGATTCTTGCCTGGGTGGCGACTCTGTCTTTTGAAATTTGGCCTTGTCTGCGACGAGTTGAGTCAACAGGGCCAGGAGTTCATTGATGGCCTCCTGCTCAGATTTGAGCATGGCCTCCTGCTCATCAAGTCTCTTCGCGAGATCTTCATGGTTCTCCGTTATATAAGCGGAGCTTTCGTGTTCAACAAAAGAGCTTGATGATTGGGACTCTGCAATGGCTGAGTGTTCATCATCGGAATTGATTCCTCTGTCTAAACTCCGATAGTTGACAGAGGGGATGGCTCCTGTTCGCGTCCGAGTGCGTTGGTAGACTCCTTCAAACTCGTTAGCGATTTCTCTGACGGTCGGTGACCGACTTGTCTCAGAGTCATTGGAACTAGGACCTGAGACTTTCCCTCTCCCGATCACATTGATAGTGACCCCAGGATATTCGGTCTCTGGAGTCTTCTTCCTGTGAGAACGTCGTCGTTGGTTGGGCAAAGCAACGTTCGTAAATTGGTTGAACACCAACAGTTTGGCCGCATATGAGCAGCATTGACATCCCGAGAGGACCGTAGGAATCAGTCGTTCACATTGGAATGAATGAATGACTTGTTGTATCGGTCTTTCTCTCGATATGAACTCTCTCAAGTCTGTTGTAAAGACTCGAGAATTACTCACTGATTGTGAGGTTTGAATTGGAACCCCCAGTCTATCATTGGACAAGACTAGCTCCTGGTGAACATGGATCTTGAATCCACGTTGATCTCTTTGAACACGACGAATCGCATCGTGTTCTGAAGAAGGAACACGAGGGTCGTGTTCTGTTTTACTAACGCTAGACCGAAGTCTGCGTTTTGTTGATGAAACGCACCTTTGCCGGTTGCGTTTTTGTTGGTTAACGCAGTTCATAAGTCTGCGTTTTGGATCTTGAACGCACTCCTGAGAGTTGCGTTTTGGTTCTGAAATGCACTCCTGAGAGTTGCATTTTGGTTCTGAAACGCACTCCTGAGAGTTGCGTTTAGTTTGTGGAACGCGGCCCTGAAGGCTGCGTTTTGATTCTGCGACGCACTTTTGAGAGTTGCGTTCTGCCAGATCAACGCAGTTTTGAGGTCTGCGTTTTGATGTTGAAACGCACCTCTGAAGGCTGCGTTTTGATTGCACAACGTACCACTGAGGGGTGCGTTTGGCATAAACTGAGCCCACTCCTTCGAAGGAGGGGCTGCTCGAGCAATCTCGGCTAAAGGAGAGGGCTTCCTTTGGCATAGGAGCAATAATTAGAGCTTTAGTCTCCTTGGAGACTTTGTGGATCTTACGCATAGCCTTGGGGCTAAGGGATCCGGAGGAGATGGACTCCTCAAACTTGGCTTGATCGAACTCTGCTACGAGAGTTTTGACGGTTGTTTCAGTGAGATGAATATCGGATTGCGCCACCACTTCTTCGTCAGAGAAGCTAGTCCCCAGCGGAGTCTCCATCTTTTGTTTGTTGGAAAATTTCGCAGTAAAAAAATGAAAGAAAAATTGAATTGTATTCTCTCAAAATCGATTACAATTTGGATTCCGATTACAAAAGAGAGGAGAATGAATTTGATTCTCCCCTTTGTTTAATTCAGGGTTCTTCACGGTGGCGATGGAGTGCCTCCCTCATATGCTCGCGTCGAGTTTGCTCTCCGTTGACGATCCGAACGTCTTTATTCACTGGAACATGGTCTTCTCCTCACGATTTGACGCTGTTGTAAGGACCGTGGAATTTTAATATTAGTTAAAATAATTTTTTGGTATTTTAAAATATTTAATTATGATTTTTAAAAGAGTATTTATATTTTATCCGATTTTCTAGAATTTTCTATAATTTAATAATATTGTTTTGTTTATTCTAATTATGAAATACAAATTTAATTGTTACGGTAAAGATTTTTTTAAAATTAATATTTGGTTATTCATTACTATTATTGTTATTATTATTATTTGGTAATTAACACTAGTATTCGGGTTATAATGTTCCACATGCATTTTTTCCTTAACCATTCCCTCTTTTTCTCTATATCCCACATTAATCACATGCTTAATTTCGTTTTTTTCTCTCCTCTTAATATCCTCTCTTTTGAATTCTTTCCTTAACCTCTCCCATAACCAATATTAACTCTCTCAAATATCTCTCCCCATAAATCATGTATGTTATTTTCTCTTTCCTTATTTTTTTATTTTTAAATTCATACCATAACTGACTCTCTCTCTCCAGCTCACTTTCTATATCATGCTCAATCAAAACGAATTTCACTCTACACGTTTTCTCTCTCCCTATCTCTCTCAATTACAGCTCATCCCACTCTCTTTCCAATCAATCCCTTCTCCTTTTATTTTTTTAATCATTCATTGATTTTTCTTATTATTTTAATCCCCTCTCACATTCTCATCTCTCTTCCTCTCTCAAAAAAACACCACCGACTCCTGCCTCCATCACCATCACCTTCGAACCCACCAGTCCCGCGTTCGCCGCTCACCGCCGTTGTCCCCACCGCCTGCTCCGACCAAGCACCCCCACCTCGTCGGAACCGGCCACCTCCACAACCCACGCCCAGATCCAGCGCCTCCCCTCACCTACCCGAGCGTCGCCACCAGCCGCCTCTGCCCCTCACCGCCGTGCACCACCCCGCACCACCACCTCGCTGATCGCCAACCTCCATCCCCGTGCCCAGCCAGTCACCTCCTGCTGATTCCGTTCACAAGCCCCGTCGACCTCCTCTTCGTTGTCCTCACCGCCTGCCTCCATCACCATCACCTTCGAACCCACCTCCCCTTGCTGCCGCCCTGACCGCCGTACGAAACACCGCCAAACCGCCGACCTCGGCCGCCTGAATCCCTCTCCGCCGCTCACCGCCGCTTCCCTCACCCCGCACCCGAGCACCGACCACGCGAGCCCTCGACCGCACCACCTCCGACCACCAGTCCCGCGTTCGCCGCTCACCGCCGCTGTCCCCACCGCCTGCTCCGACGTTAACACCCCAGACCCGAGCTCCGTTCCTGAGCCGCCTCAATCACCGCCCTCTTCTCCAGCCCTGTTCGCCGCCCCGCCTGCAGCTCCGCCGTGTCTGAGCAGCCGCCGACCTCACCGCCCATCACCTCTGCCGCCGCCTTCACCTCCTGTCGCTGCCCATCTCCGGCGAACTCCAGCAGCCAACCCCACACCCCGAGCAGCTCCGACGACGCCGTCGAACGTCTCCTCCTCGCCGGCAGCCGCTCGACAGATCCGCATCGTTCCGTAGGCAAGATCTCGCATCTTGTATTTTTTCCCGCTTTATAATTATTATTGAAATTAATTTAATTAAATATGATAATGACGGTAATGTGCGTATTATGAAATTTTGGCGTGGAATGTGAATAAATAGTGTTAGATAATTTTAGAGGCAATATTGAGATGTTTATTGTGGTAATTATGTTAGAGAATTTAACATGCATGAAATGAAGAGTATTTGTGTTGTAAATAGAAATTACACGACATTAATAATTTTGTAGATTTATGTATAAATATTTTGAACATGAAATGATAAGTTATGTGCTAAATAGATTTTATGAAATTTTATGAAAAAGAAATTAATTAAGGAAAATTTATGAAATAGAAAAATAATAATTTTCATGCAGAGAGGGATTAATATATTTTTATTAGATAAATATTTTTATTTTTTAATTAATAATTTTGTGGAATAGTTTTAAAGAATAATTTTGGAAAAAGAATATTATTTTATTTATGATAAATACGACTGATTATCGTAGAGCGCGATATTTCATGTGCAAAACGACATCAGTTTCTAGTTTTCTTTTTACCATATTATTATATTAGAGAATACGTAAGTACGGATATTTTGTATGAGAAGTTCGGACATCCTAGCGGTAAGATAATAATGAAGTCCACTCATGTATTACATTCATGCTGTATTTTGGTTATGCACTTCATGTTCATTACAGTCCTCTTTTCTGCTTCATAAACTTGCTTAATCATATTTAACATGTCATTCTATACTCATGATCTGTTAACGTGTTGAGAACCCTAGTAGTTCATGACTTAGTAGCCTTGTGCGTCATGAACAGACCTAGTGACATGTGTGAGTTAGGCGGTGAACCCAAGTTTCCAAATGAGATTATGATCAACTAGAAAATGAGGAGAGTTGGGATGGGGAAGTCCGCGTTCTGTGATCGGATAAGATTGTTGATGTATCTTCCAGGCTCGCACCAGTGAATTCGTGTAGTCACTGGGGCTGGTTTGTTGGGCTAAAGTGAATTCGTGTAGTCACTTTAGTCAGTGAAATTGTGTAGTCACCCGAGTTCTGCTTGAGTTCGGACCAGGCCGAAATCGGATTACGTGTAGTCCTCTGACCGATTCGTGTAGCAGCATTGGATGCGCGTAGGGGATTTGTGAACAGTCAGTTATCCGATGACAGGAGCGTTGGCTCTGTGTGAGATGTGGACCATTGAGCGTTAGGTTGGTTAGTATTTGACCCAGTTATCATACTCATATAGCTGTATGTTACTAATCGATTACCAGTTGCATGTATCATTGTCTTTCCTGTTAGTATTTCTATTGTTATAGTATGGGTCGTTAGACCATTTTATTTGTTCATGGGAGATCTTGCCGAGTGCCATGCACCCTGACGTACACCTGTTTTCTCTGGTGTGCGTCAGACTTAGGAGACGGACAGGTCCAGCTAGATGTTGAAGCAGATCCAGTGTATGTCGAGCCGGAGTATCCTTCCGAAGGAGTTGAAGAACAAACCGAAGTCTAGACGTGTTTTCCTCTATAGTAGCTGATGAACTTTAGAACTCGTTATCTTTTTATTCTTTAGTTAATGTTGGATTTTCGTATTTGGCAGTATTTTCTTTAGTATGGACTATGTATTTTATTTCTGTCTGGACCTGTTTTGTAATAAGGGCATGTTTGACCCATATTTTATGTCTGGGATGATTTGCTATGGATGATATGTTTATTTCTCATTCTGGATTGTCTTTATATTCTTGCTTTTGTGATCGGGGACCTGTGATTGAGATTACGTGTTTGACGCTTAGCGTATTAGGTTGAGAAGAAAAGAAAAAGAAAAGAAAAATAATAGTGTATATTTCTTCTCAATCTAATACGTCGCGGGCTTGTTCACGTTCCGATTCCCGTGTATTTTGGGAAGCGGGGTGTGACAGGTTTTGGTGAACTTGCGTGACAAGTTTGAAACTCTTACCGAGTTTAGAAGAACTTGCAGAGCAAGTTGGAAACTCTGGACGAGTTGATAACTCAGATCGAGTTTAACTCTGAACAAGTTTGAACTCTTGAAAAAGAGTTGATTTGAACCGAAAAGTCGGTTAATAAGCCAAGTATTCAAGCTCCACGATGATCTGCTCAAGAGACTTCTTCTTTGCTATCGAAAGAGAAGATGAATTGGAGATGCCCTTTGCTGCTCTCTAGATCCGAAAAATGTTCAAGGATCCAAAGATAATCCGCCAGCCCCTCTGAAGCTCCTCCAGATCCAAAAAAGCCGATCCCCTAACAGTTTCTGGTATTTATAGGGGGATTAAGGGTAGTAACTACCCCCTTAATCCGCTCCTAAGTGGGGCGGAAATCCCTCAAATCATGAGGGGAAAAAACGGTTCCTGGAACTGTTCAGTTCGTGTTTGAATGAGTCAAACGCTGAAAAATAACGTTCATGGCTCGAACTTTGCGTTTTTAGACTAAAAACGCAGAGTTGGGCCTATTTTGGTGGCTGAACGCACAGGTCGCGCTGCGTTGTAAATCTAAAATGCAGAGTTGGGACGCAGAGATGAATTCTGCGTTTTGGCATCTGAGACGCAGAGTTGGGACGCAGAAATGAACTCTGTGTTTTGGCATCTGAGACGCAGAGTTGGGACGCAGAGATGAATTCCGCGTTTTGCCATATGAGACGCAGAGTTGGGACGCAGAGATGAACTCTGCGTTTTGGCATCTGAGACGCAGAGTTGGGACGCAGAGATGAACTCTGCATGAACTCTGCGTTTTGAGTCCACGAACTCTGCGTTTTGAGTTTGGAACGCAGCCGCGACCTCTGCGTTTTGAGGTTAGAACGCGGGCATGACCTCTGCGTTTTGAGTTCAGAACGCGGGTGTTCGCGGGAAAAATCAAACTCTTCTTCATTGTCGATGTCATTGCACTCAATTAACAGCTTTTTGCGTTACAGAGATCCGGTCTTTTTATAAGAGCCGGTTTACAATGAAAATCAAAGAAAATAAAGAAAAATTACAACTTTCCTTATTTGTCGAACAGATCGCGAGCTCCTGTTATACGGTCACTCGCTTTGTGGGTTGTTTGCCTGTGCCGGGGTTGTTTGCCGTGGACCACCGCACAATCTCGATCCGAACAGATCTACGTGGTATAACGGGTATTATCCCACCAAGGAGATAATAGCCGGGAGGGATCGTTTCACCAAGGAAACGACCGCTCGAATCTCGGGATCTAAGAACCAAGCTTAGATCCGGAGTAGAACTACGTAGATCTGAGGATTAGATCCCTTCGAACTCCTGCCTTGTTTGGTGCGGGTGCTCGCCAAGAATCGAATCCGAGTGTCCAAGTCTTCAAGCCTTCACAATTCCGAGTTGAGGTGACAATCCGGCAGAGTTTCGGCTCTTCAGAAGTTCAGAAAAAAGTCCTCTCAAATGAATAACCACCCCGCCTATTTATAGGCACTCAAAACTATGCATCTGTGCACAAGAGAGAGGGGGGAAGGCGCCGGCCACCTCAGGGTGGCTCGGCTCATGCCGAGCCACCCTGAGGTGGCTCGGCCTTGGCCGAGCCACCCTGGGGTGGCTCGGCCACCGAGCCACCCTAGGGTGCTCGGCTTGGGCCGAGTCACCCCGGGTTGGCTCGGTTTAGGCCGAGTCCCCGGGTGCTTTCCGTCGTTCGGTTGTTTTCCGGTTCTGTATTGAGTTCGTTTGATTTGTTCGGGTCTTGATTTGATAGCCCGAGTCTTCATTTGGCAGTAAATCCGCCTCAGTGTTTGAGTTCAAGTCCGTTTTGTTGTTGGACGACTCGTTAATTTTCTGAACCGTTGGATTGGTTCCACACGCGAACGTATTCCGTTGCTTGCGTGCCTCATCGCCTCGTTAGCTCGCTTCGTCGCTCGAACGTCCGTTGATTTGTCGATTCCTTGTGTCGAGCTATGCTAAGGGACCTATAGGCAATTTTATACGCCTACAGATACCCCCTCCAAAGTGTTCCAGCCTCATTCTTTTATAGAAGAGTCTGGAATGTTTTGGATATGATTGCCCCTACCCTTTGTCGGTGTAACGGGACCTGGAACGACTTTTGTTCTGTATTCCTTCACTCCTTCAGGCTATTCGGTGCTTTGTCGAATGCTTGTAAGGATTCCGGTGCTGCATTTATTGTCTGACCGTCGTCGGAATTTGAACTTGAAGTCGATTCCTGATTTTCCAATCTTTTAGCTTGTGCTCATTTGTTCGACGTACAACTAACCCTCGATTGTTGGCGTTGAGTCTTCATTCGTGACGCGTTGTCCGGCGTCGTGTTATTGAGTTATCCTTAAGAATATTTTTAGAAAAAAAAATATTCTCCAGGAACTTCTCAATAAAAATAGGGAATAGTTTATACTCGTATACCTTATTGGAGTATTTCCGTGCCCAAAATAAGCTGAACCGGCTTGAAAATGAGCCAAAAAAAAGGCAGTAACTTGGCTCAAAAAAATTCTTCCGCTCTGTCCGAATGTGTGGGAGAGACAGGAATAAACCAAGGATGAGACCCTCAGTTGATTTGAAGTCGTTTCGACGCTTAATTCAATCCCTTTTGAACTGATTTGGACGGGTCCGGTTTGGTTCAACTTGGTCCGGTCCGGTTCAACTTGGTTCACCTTATAAAAAGGGGTCCCTTTTTCTCTTTTTCTCTTTTTTTCTTCTCCTCTCTAGGGCCGGCCCCCCTTGTCTCCACTTTTTTGATTTTCTCTTCCCTCGAGCATCTTTTCTCCTCGAAACTTTGATAGTTGTCCCAGATCTAGGCTTCCTTTTGATCTTGGACTGAAAAATCCCTCGAAAAACCATTTTTTAGAATTTCTCTCAGGCCCCTCGAGCGCGTGGTGAAAGTTTTCTAAAAGGCCTCATCTTTATTGGATCTCGAGCCTTTCTTCAGGTAAATCCTCCACAATTTTGGCCTTTTTCATGCTCAATTCAATTTATGCATTTGTGGGATCATATGTGAGGGTTGAGGGTGTGATTTGACGCCTCGAGCTAATCTTTCAGGGGGGTAAAAATTACAATTTTGAGGGGTTTTTATGCAAAGATTAGGGCTGAAATTATTTTTTGAATCTAACCCCTTGAGTTATTTTGCAGGTCATCATGTCTCGTGCCCCGAGAGGTCGTTCCCCTGCTGTGTCGGTTGATGGCGCGCCTCCCTCTTACGCTGGTGAGCTACTTTTTTGCAAATAAACCCCTTTTTTCTTAAAAATTTGCAAATTAATCCTTTTTACCCCACGTTGTTCTCCTTGGTGAGGCAATCGGGAAGAGCCTTGATTCTCCTTGGTGAGGATCGACGCTTCAAAGATATGTTTTGCTTGGTCAAAATCATATCTCAAAATTAAAGGGGGCGATTTGACGTTACATTGCGCTTTATAAGGCAGGGATATGTTGTCGACATACCCTATCTTGTGATTGCATAATGTGGCCAAATCGTCTCACCCTTTATAAGGTAATGACTCTATCTTAGTTATTTGTAAGATGAGTTCACTTTCCTTTTATAACTGAGACTAACCAGTGTTTAACTGTTTATTTTGCAGTGGGATACCCTTCTGGATCATTCTCGTCCCACGCAGTATATAGGCGTCGTGGCGAGTATTACTCGACCTCCGACGATCCTTCTCCTATTCCAGCTACTCCTCAGTTTGCTTCGGGCACGTCGACTGAGGTTGCCCAAGTGGTGAGGGAAGGTAGTCATCAAGCTATTCGCCAGCTGATCACAGATGCGCCTTTTGTGAAGGACGCCAGCTCTACTCAGCCTCTTCGGAAGAGCGATTTCTTATTTGGTGATTCTGTCGATGACCCAGAAGCCGTATTCATTGATGCTGAGCAGTGGCTCCATAAGACCGGCAATGGCTTCTTATACTTGCCGGAGATTCCTCGACATCGCTCGTTGACTGAGCTCAGGCGTCAGGCCGTGACGCGGGAGATGTCGTGGCGTTTGACTGAGGATCATGAGAGCGTCCATTGCGGCTACGTCACTCATCAGGCAGTTCCTGGCTCGAGCAGGAGTCATATCACTGGACTGCATCCCGGAGTGGTAGGATTAGATGCGCCGCCATGTAACGAGCTCCTCGCCACCGCTTCTACTTTGAGGAACCGTCTTGCTGCCCTAGGACGTGAGATGCCCGCTACTCGTCACAGGTTTTATGGTTGGGTCCATTCTCTGGACAAGTTTTGGTGGACCCGTATGACGATGTATGTCTTGAGCCGATGGGGCGAAGAGTTGCATGCTTGTGGCTTATATGCAGCTATCCGTGCCACCATGTATGGCTTGCCGGTCAGCGCGAGGCACTTCTGCGCTTTGTTTGAGCTCTATAATCCAGACTCGAACACTTTTCTGACCCGGCAAGGGGAGTTGGGTTTGGCCCTCCATGAGATGCACAGGATTTCTGGCTTGCCCATGGGACAGATGTTGTATCAGGAGTATTTCCCTTCTAGTCATGAGTTGAGTCAGCTGAAGGATCGCATGCCCGACCGTTATGAGACTCTGTGGGACCTTACTTGTCACTACCACATTGCTTTGGCGCAGTCCGAGCCTTTAGCAAAGAGGACCAAGGTATGTGTGAGTTTAAAGCAGTTTGCGAACTATTTGTTCAAGAATCTGGAGAGCAGTTCTGGCGAGGATATTCATGAGTTGGCCCCACTCACTCCTTCAGAGGTGAACAGTCTACTGAAGAAGATTGACGCTCACTCCTACACCACTAGCAGTCCTGAGGGTGGCTTCCCTACGAAGACCAGGTTCAGATCCTTCTTATGGCATGCGACCACACCGATTCGACCGATGACTCTTCTTGCCGGCTTTCTTGCTATCTGGTTGAAGAAGTGCGTGGTTCCATACCAGTCTGGCGACGCCTTGCCCTTGGATGTACTCTATCCAGCAGTTCAGCTTGCTTACAAGAAAGAACTCTCACTTCTTCCGGTGATGGTGGCTAATATTCATCGAGGGCTTCGACAGCTTTCCAGTGCCTTCACACGGAAGGAGACCGATTTGCCAGGTCAGATTCCCACTCTTAAGGTGGAGCTTCCGTACGCTTATCTGATGGCCTGGTTCGTCCTCCACCACTCGGATATGATATCGGTGCCGAACGCCACAGACCACTCTGTTCCCCTGCTACAGTTGCTTGAGAATGGCAGGTGGGAGGGACGTGGATTTTCCGATGTCAGACAGCAGCTGCAGGTCCACAAGTGTTGGGCATTTTCTACTTGTTTTCCGCAGTTCTCCGGTCGATACGGCGAGTGTTTGATAGATGAGGAGAGGCCGAGAGAGTATCGGACCCACTTAGACATCGGCTGCTTTAACTAGCTGGTGAACATTAGGCCCGGCTATCTGACTTTCCGGGTGAGGGATCAGTGCTTCATAGAGCCGTATCTACCCTGCCGATTCGCTCGCCAGTTGGCTATGATCAGCTTTACGTCGGGAATCCTCGTCAGCAGCTTCGTACCCATAGTGGCTTAGTAGACGGTCTTCGTGCGTGGTTGTGGACCGTGACCGGCTGCACTGGTGCCAAATTCAGTCTCCCGAGTATTGATCGGCAGTTGAACCTTACCTTCTTAAGCTGCAAATGGTTGCTAGCAGCGAACAAGACTGTCCCCGTGAAGCCGATTGCAGAGATAGAGGCTGAGGAGGCTTCTCAGATTGATTCCCTTAGGATTCGGGAGAACGCTCGGGCACAGAGGACGCGAAACAAGACTCGTCGGCTTGATAAAGAAGGACAGAGGACCTTTCATTCTGCAGACGAGGTTTCAGGCGGAGACCCTGAAAATTATGAAGACTCTTTCGAGCGAGGTTTGCGATTCATCTTTTCCTTCTATCTTCCAGAAATATTAAAACTGATTATGGTTTGATGTTTCAGGGACCACAGTTGATCAGGATGAAGAGTTCCGTCCTCCTCAGACGAGACCTTCGATCCCCACTGCTAGGCGGAAGAGATTAGCCCGCAAACCTCGTGTAGCTTCCCGAGCTTCCGATATGGATCTGGCTGGTGACGATCCTGCTAGTGACGGAGGTAACATCTATCCTGAAAACCATTCCCTTGGTCATTCAGCACATTGCCTTATGCTTTTCCATCTCTATATAGGAGTGCGTGGGGAGAATGAGATGAGTCCCGATCCTATTCCTGTATCTCCCGATGAGTCTGACCCACTACCCCCTGTAGAGGGCCTACAGGGGTTGCTGACATTAGAGAGGAGGACAATGTAGGACCTGATTCCGTGAATCAAGGTACATCTAACACTGACAACGTATTTCTTTAGATAACACACAAATGAATTTATGTATCCTCTAACTGTCCTCTACTTCTTGCTCCTTCAGATAACTTGCAGGAGGCGAATCTTGGAAATGAAGAGGTTAATGCACCCGTGAAAGGTAACTCATTTCCATTAATTGTAGTCTCTTCATTTCTTTTGGCACTTATATTCTTTTATGTCAGATTTCTCCATCGATGATTTTGACGAGGGAAGCCTATTTGCGGACACTCCTATGATGCACTACATATATAGCTCTCCTCAGATTGATGACCAGTTACCTGGGAATATGTTTTCTGAGTCCACCTTCACTAACAATCCCGAGGATGGTTCTTTTGAAGGTATATGCTTCTTTCTGAGTCGATTATAGGACTAGCCAATTTTAACTAATACAGCTATAATGTAACGCCTTTGCGAATTTTGAATTTGACAGGAGCTTTTGTTGAGAGAGACCCTGTTGAGCCGGCTGCGAGACCAACTGCACCAGTTGATGCATCCACAGCGGTTACATCTTCACCACCCCCAGCGGCTCAAGGGGAAGAAGGTATAAGTCAACTCATTAAAGAGTGCTATTCCTTTTTCTTATTAAGACTTTTGACGGACTTCTCCCTTTTTTGTGTAGGGCGTTCTTCTCGTCTTCATGTCTTAGTGAAGGAGTTGTTATCTGACGATGATCCTGACAAGGTCGTCATCTGCATAGAAGTTCGCTCCTTCTTTTCCTTTGTGAATGCTATGATTGGCAAGCTCTTCCACGGCGAACTTTCACTTCACCAGTTTAAACCTCTCCTGAATTCCAGAGTTAATTTGATAAAGGAAGCAGGATATCCAGATTTGGCGAAGGCTATAATTGACGATCTCGGCTGCCTAGAGCATGAGCTTCAGATGTTTCATGAGCTTCGAGATACCGGCGCCTCTTTATTTATTGCTGCTGAGCTAGAGACCCGTTTACAGTCACTGCGCGAGACTCAGATTCTTGCTAGTTTTGAGGTTCAGGTGCAGCGAGACTGAGTGGATCGAGTTGAAACCGGCCTTGCTACTAGATTATCTTCACTTGCCGAGCTCGATTCTTCTCTTATCTCTTGTGAAACCAAGATAGACCGTCTTGAAAGAGAACTCTGCGAAGAAAAGGAGACTTTGAGCATTCTTCAGATGACGAGAGCACAGGACCAACAGACCTGCACTGTTTTATCTGACGAGCTGACATCCTTAAAGCAGGAGCTGGTTGAGACAGAGGAGACTGCTGCGAAGACCTCTACCGCTACCGAGGAGTCCATTAGAGCTGAGCTTAGTCAAGCTTATGATGATAAGCTGTCTAAGCTCAGCCAGCAGATTTTTAGCCACGGGCTTGATGTATGATTTTGTTTGCTGTGTACTTTGACTTTTGACTCTCTCAGTGACATTGGTTTTCATCTTTATTTTTATTATGATTCGTCATTCCGTTTGAAATGTTAACCATAATACTCATAGGATTTTTGGCAAACCCTCAACCATCAACGGGTTTGATGAGCCTTTACCGACTATCGTTTGAGTCGGGCTAGCATGCGAATTGTTTAAATCCGCTCGCATGTAATGTTGTGCTCAGAGATTGAATTCTCCGAGACTTCGTGCTATGATGTCGAATACATAGACTTCGCCATTGTTACGGGAATAGGCTACCCGGCGACACGTGTTAGGTGTTGACTTTAGGATTTTTGGCTAACCCCCAGCCTTCAACGGGTTTGATTAGCCTTTACCGACTACCGTTTGAGTCGGGCTAGCGTGCGGATTGTTTAGATCCGTTCCGCACGTGACGTTAAGCTAAAAGAGTTAACTCTTTTAGTGCTACGATATTGAATACGTAGACTTCGTCTTTCTCCTGTGAAAAGACTAAACAGCAACGTGTATGAGACGTTGACTTAGGATTTTTGGCAAATCCTCAGCCTTTAACGGATTTGACGTGCTCTTACCAATTACCGTTTGAGTCGGGCTTACATGCAGATTATCTTAATCCGTTCCGCATGTGACGTTGTGCTAAAGGAATGAACTCCCTTAGACTTTGTGCTACAACTTTGAATATGTAGACTTTACCATTGTTATGGGAATAGGCTACCCAGCAATGTGTATTAGACGTTGGCTTATCCCTACTTAGGTTTCGGGATAACATACCCCAGAGTCAGACTCCGGTGTCTTTTTCTACGGATAAAGACCAAACCGGCGATGCGTGTTAGGCGTCGACATATCCTTTCTTAGGATTCAGGATAAAATTCCCCATGCGTGTGAGGCATGGATTTCGGTGTTATTAATAACAACCTGCCACAATGTTGAATATGTGGACGAGTGTTCTTTTCAACGGCTAAGAACTAACCGGCCGCGCGTGTTAGGCGCGGACTTATCCTTACTTAGGTTTCAGGATAAAATACCCCAGAATCGAACTCTGGTGTCTTCTTCTGCGGAGAAAGACTAAACCGGCAGTGCGTGTTAGGCGCAGACTTATCCCTGCTTAGGATTCGGGATAAACTTCCTAGGATGAATCCTAAATTGATAAATTTCGGAAAAAGAGTTGGTGTGGGAAGGAAGAATTTTATATTCTATTCCCTGAACAAGGAAGGAAGAATTTTATATTCTATTCATTGTTTCTGGAAAGGAAGAATTTTATATTCTATTTCCAGTGCAAGAAGGAAACTAGAAGTGGGATCTCCACTCCGAGAATCCGGAAGATCTAGATAAACTTACCTTTTATAGGATTGGTTATCTGATCGAAATATGAGTTCTTCGTTTATCGAAGTGAAATTTTTACTTCGGTTATAACCATGAGAAGGTTTAACCAAAGAGAAAGGAAAGGGAGTTCTTTCGTTTATCGAAAGGGGACTCCAAATCAAGAGTGGACCTTTTTGGTGGACTCGCTGTCAATTAAAATTGATCAGTGAGGGATTTTGGTGGTGTGAACTTGGGTTATCCTTTAGAATATTAAGTGTAATATTCTTCAAGGAATTTCCCGATAAATGGGTTGTCTTGAACGTACTAGGGATAGTACTTTTTCAAAAACTTTCCATTTATTGGCATTAATTGCCTGATGCCCTCTAAAGAAATTAAGCGGTAAGCGCCGTTTGAATAGACTGTGTCTATTACAAACGGTCCTTCCCACTTAGGTTCGAATTTACCTTTCTTCTTAGAGGTGAGGATTATTGGTCGGCGAGCAGCGAGGACCAGATCTCCTTCCTTGAAGCTTCTTCGGCGAACCCTTTTGTCAAAGGCTCTGGATATTCTGGCTTGATAGAACTCGATGTGTTGTTGAGCTTCCAAGCGCTTTTCGTCCAG
This sequence comes from Asparagus kiusianus, assembly GCA_022839385.1. NCBI lineage: Eukaryota > Viridiplantae > Streptophyta > Magnoliopsida > Asparagales > Asparagaceae > Asparagus > Asparagus kiusianus. The sequence goes on from BQKN01064154.1 coordinate 32,719, forward strand.
CCTTTCGAGTTCCTCAAGACGTTTTTGATGCTGCTCTTCGGTCGTCATCTCAGTTGTGAGAGCGATCCGAAGGGAGGGGATTTGAATCTCTAACGGTAGCACAGCTTCACATCCATACACCAGAGAATATGGAGTGGCTTCTGTAGGAGTGCGTATTGTGGTGCGATAAGCCCAGAGCGCTTCGTCGAGTTTATCGTCCCAATCTCGCTTATTGGTCTTCACAAGCTTTGACAGGATCTTGATGATCGTCTTGTTGAAAGCCTCAGCTAATCCGTTCGCAGCGGGATAATAAGTTGTTGACGAAACATCTTGAATCTTGAACTTGTCACAGAACCTGATAAAAGCGTTGCTTATGAATTGCGGACCGTTGTCATGAATGATCCGCCTCGGCACGCCGTGTCGGTATATAACATGATGCTTGATGAAGTTGATGACGTTGTTCGTCTTCACTTCTTTAAGCGGAATGGCTTCAGCCCACTTTGAAAAGTAGTCGGTGATTGCGAGGATAAATCGATCACCTTTAACTGAAGGAAGAAAGATAGGACCGACAATATCCATACCCCATGTCTCGAATGGCCAAGACGTGGTTGATGTGTGTAATCGCTCCGGAGGTTGGTGCATATAATTTGCATGCACTTGACAAGCATGACATTCTCGGGCGTACTCGATCGCGTCACGAACCATTGTTGGCCAGAAATATCTCATTCTTTTGATTCGATCATACAGCTTGGGACCAGGCTGATGCGCACCGCATTCTCCTTCATGTGCTTCCTTAAGAACTTCTTTTGCTTCTTCGTTCGAAAGGCATCGGAGAAGCAAATCATCATACCCCCGGCGATATAGCGTACGGGTCTCGGTATTGTAAAAGAACCGCGGAGCTCTTCGGCGAATAGATTCTTTTTCTTTTGCGTCCTCTGATAAAATGCCGTATTGGACGTAATCAATAATGGGAAAACGTCAATCTCGGGACTCAGACCCGATTTGGGTTGAGTTCACTTCTTTGGCGTTCTCGTTTTTATCATCCTTCTCTTCAACCTCCATATCGTATATGGGTATGCAGAGTTGGTGTGATCTTACTATGACTAGCAGTTCAGTTTCGGGCGGTTGCGCGAGTGATACGGCTAGGGCTGCCAATGCATCCGCATAAGCGTTCTGGAGACGTGGGATATATTCAATATAGAATTCTTCAAAAGAATCTGCCATTCTGACGGCCTCCTGGTGGTACGAAATCAGGTCTGGGTTCCTGACCTCATACTCTCCACGAACTTGGTTGACGATCAATTGAGAATCTCCAAAGGCTTCGAGATATTCGACCCCCAGCTCCTTGGCGAAACTGAGTCCAATGATGAGCGCATTGTACTCGGCTACGTTATTGGAACATGGGTTCGTCAGTGAATAAGCTCGAGGCATCACGTGTTTCCCTAGGAAAACTAAGACCACTCCAACTCCGGAGGTGACTTTAGGACATCCAGGGGTTACTACCTTATTAACTGCTCTCGAAGCACCATCAAAGTATAATTGCCATACTTGTTGGTGTGATGTGGTGTTAACCTCGTGGGTTTCGTCTGGCAAGTCATCATACACTTCAACCGTATCTGTTGTCGGACTTGCCGCCAGAAGATCACAAATTGCTTGTCCTTTGACTGACTTCTGCTGTTTGAAGTGCAAATCATATTGGGACAAGAGAAGGGCCCACTTTGCTAACCGCCAATTCATCAAACCCGGTTGAGTCATGAATACCCGTACCGGATTAACATTAGCGATGACGTAAATCTTCTGGCCAACCAAGTAATGTCGCATCTTCTGTACCGCGAACACCAATGCGAGACATTCTTTCTCGATCATCGGGTATCGAGACTCGGCGCCTATCAAGGTCCGACTTAGATAATAGACTGCCTGTTCGTGACCATTATCATCGTCCTGTGCTAACAAAGCACTGACCGAATGGTTCATCGCCTTGATGTAGATCAAGAACGGTTTACCTGATTTTGGTGCGACAAGAACAGGGGGATTCATCAGATATGCTTTGATATCTTCAAATGCTTTTTGGCAAGCGTCATCCCAAATAAATGACACGCCCTTCTTGTTTAGCTTAGAAAATGGTTGGCACTTCCCGGAAAGATTCGAGATGAACCGCCTGATGTAAGCTAAACGCCCTTGCAATCCTCTGAGTTCTCTTAGATTCCTCGGGGGTTGCAATTCATTTATTGCTTTTACCTTGTCTGGGTCAATGTGGATACCCTTAGTGGTGACGACGAATCCAAGGAATTTTCCGCTGGATATTCCGAGGAAGGATTTTGTGGGATTCATCTTTAATTGATGACTCCGCATGAGATCAAACATCGTTCTCAAGTCTTTGACGTGATCTTCTTTGTTGCGGCTTTTTACCACCAAATCATCAACGTAGCATTCAACAGTTTTCCTGAGGTGCTTCTGGAAAATCTTAGTCATCGCTCATTGGTATGTGGTACCCGCATTCTTCAGACCGAAAGGCATCACCGTATAGCAGAAGATACCGAGGGGCGTTCTGAATGCTGTATGTTTCTCATCGTCTGGGTGCATCTTGATTTGATTATACCCCGAAAAGCCGTCCATGAAGGACATTCTTTCGAATCCACATGTATTGTCAATAATGACATCCGTGATTGGGAGAGGGAAATTGTCTTTCGGGCACGCTTCATTCAGGTTCCTGAAGTCGATGCAAATCCTAATTTTGCCATTCTTCTTCATGACAGGAACGATGTTGGCTAACCAGTCTGGATGTTGTTCCTCTCGGATAAATCCTGAGTCGATCAACTTCTTAACTTCTGCCTCGATGGCTTCCATAATCTGCGGACGAAACCGTCTTTACTGTTGCTTGACAGGTTTGGCATCCGGCTTGATGTCGAGGCGGTGCATTGCCACATTGGGGTCAAGCCCTGGCATGTCTTCATAGTTCCAGGCGAAGACGTCAATGTGCTCTCTGATCAAGGCAATTAATTCCTCCTTTTCATCTAGGGGAAAACTACCGCTGATGAATATGGGCTTTGGATTGGCCTCATCGCCCATATTAATTTGGACTACTTCATCTTCGGTGGGTGACTCTCTTTGCTCGAACCTATCACCATACTGCATGTTTAAATGATGAACCCATGGGTCCTCCCACGTTGGCATTTGATCATCGTCCTCCATCGTAGATGGATCCGCTGTGGTCATGTTTGACATCAAGGTCTTGAACATTTCTCCCAAACTTGTGTCGGAATCCTCAGCTGAAGAATCTGGCAAATACCCATCCTTAGCTTTGTTAGCAATGTGATCAATGATTTGCCAGCCACATTCGTCTTCCGATGAGACATAGCCTAGGCCTCTCTTGTGATGGTAATAATTATCTGGTTTCCCCTTTGGTACATACGCCGCTTTGACTGGGACACGAGAACCTCGATCGAAGTATAAACCCTCTCCGAGTGTGAAGTCGTACCCTTGTTTTTCCATGAGCGCACGCGCTTCCGGACTATACTTAGATAAGTGCAGACCAGATTTGTCGTCCTCTTCATCTTCTCTTAGGAAATGATCTGGCACCGGAAGATTTTCTCCTTTACCGTATATCACTGCCTTTTGTCCCCCTATTTTGGCAGGGATAATCTGAGTTGTTCCGAAGGAATGCTGGAGGCGTTTCTTCGTTACACAAGATGATCGGAGTGGCATACATAAATTGGGATTATCGTACAATCCCTTTATCGCATCATCAAGAGACAAGGAATACTCTAAATCACGATTTATTTTAATATCGGCAAGTTGCCAGTTACAACCGCCATCTGACGACTGTTCGTCGCCGAGATTGATTACAAAGGGTACAATGTCATTTAGAACAAAACCACCATTGTAATCGAATCCGGCCTCGGAATCAGCTTCTTCTCCGCTGTCCGTGCCCTGGATCGATGGTTCCGTATCGGATTCATTACCATAAAGGAGAGAATCTGTAAAGTAATTCTCATACCCTTTAAATGGTTGCTTATCCGCGACCACCGTCCTGACCCTTCCATCAGTGTCGACATATTTCAGACACTGATGTAAGGTGGAGGGAACTATAACATTACTATGGATCCAAGGCCGACCCAATAGTAAGTTATAGGATGTCTCAGCATCAATCACGTAGCACGTGACCTCCGTTTTCAGATCGCCCATCTGGCACTTTATCCGGATTTTCTCCAAAGGTCTTGACCCGCTGGTGTTGAATCCGTAAATGACTGTGCCCGTAGATGCCAGCTTGCTGACTGGAATGCCAAGGCTGTGCATTAGGCGAAGTGGTATAATACTCACAGCGGAACCCGGATCCACTTGGATTCGGTTGACCTCGCTGGAGCCAATGTACCCGACGAAGTACAAGGGCCGATCATGATTTGAATTCTTCGTCTGCATGTCCTCTTTGGTGAAGGTGATGCAGGGAAGATTCTTGGCCGCCACATTACACTGTTGGGCTAACATTTCCAGTTCTTCGGGAGCTGGTTTGATCCTGGTGAGGAATGCCTCCGAATCGGCCAAGGCTTCTTGCAAGGCTTCTCTAGTTTCCTTGGACAATCGGAGCAACTCGTACAACGTTATCCGTGCTGGAATATTGGCTAGCTGAGCCATGATGTCGAAGGCACGCGGATTTTTTGAACTCTCCGGTTTGTCCTTTCCAATCGGACGACTGAAACGAGACTGCTTCGGATTCTGAACCTCCTCGGGCCCCTTTTCTTTCTGTTTGTCAACCGTCTGTCATCGAGCATCTTCAACCGGTTTGGGAACTGTAATCACCCCCAGTTCTGTGAGAGTCTTGGCTGGTCCCCGTTTTGTCACCCCCTATTCAGCTATTTGATTCCCAGGAGATGGATATTTGAAGTGGTATTCGTTTCCACTCCGGGTCGCAAAGACCTCCTGTTCCTCGTCGGAAAACGGAAAAGCGGTGATCCTTTCATCGTCTTCACCCGGGATGGCAGAAACTCCATAGCAAGACTTCCCTTTCCTCTTTGAGTTCTTCTTTGATGACGATCCGGCCCATTGTTCATCCTCAATCAGGTCGGGGTGAACCCAAAGGATTTCGCCGTTCGGGGCCGTGTGTGGCACGAGTCCCTTTTGGCGCTGTCCGTGCGGGTCGTCATTCACCGTCTTCATCCCGACTTTGGTGACGCGCTTCGGCTCAAACCAAGCTGTAGGCACTGATCCGAAGCTGATTGACACCACATTTGCTCCCACATTCTTGGCCGGTTTCGGAGTTATGACTCCTACATCGATCAACGCTTGGATCTTATCCTTGAGGTGGTAGCAAGACTTCGTTGGGTGGTGGACCGCTCTGTGGTACGCGCAGTACTTTGGGTCCGTCACCTTAGTGGCTCCTTCATGATCCACGATCGCCGGCAACTGGATTTTGTTGTTCTCCAACAAGTACTTGAAGATGCCGGGGACTTCATCATCCTTGAAGGAGTAGACTTTGGGAAACCTCGGCTCCGAAGACTTTTGCTTCTGAGACCGTTGCTGCCAATACGGTTGCGATTGTTGTGGCGCTTGCTGCTGCTGCTGTTGCTGAGGTTGCAATTGAAATGTCTGGTTAGCATCAACAGCATTAACATGAGCTTTACCTTTCCCTTTCTGGTTGAAGTTCTGCTTCGGAGGATTAGTAGCCGGTTGGCCTCTCTCCGCCTTCTTTCTTCTGAGGAATCGCTCAGCTTGCTCTCCTCGAACCTTCAAATCCTTCCAGGTCTTGGATGGTGCTGTGCCTATTGCTTCCAACACATCCAGCGAAAGGTTGTTGTGGCAGGTTTGGAGGATGAATTCCTCAGTGATCGGGTCCCGGCAATTCATCGCCTTGTTCCGGAACCTTTTGACGAAGGTGTCGACTAGCTCCCCGTCCTTCTGCTTCTTATCGAGCAACGATCCGATAGAGATTTCGGTGTCGTCGTCGAAGAAATTCGCGAGGAACTTAGTCTCCATGTCATCCCAGCTGTTTATGCTTCCTGGCTTGAGACGACGATACCAATCGAAGGCAGCTCCGCGAAGAGTGCCGACGAATGACCGCACCATCAGAGGCTCATTACCAGAGATGACTCCCAAGTGCGATTTGAAATAAATCAAATGCTGAGTAGGTGAACCCATCCCATTAAACGGTGTAAAGTTAATTAGACTAAACTTTGCCGGATATGGGATTGATTCCCACTCTCTTGGGTACGGACAAGGAATACCCGTCTTTTTTGTCTCTTGAGCGGAAATCAACGTATTGATTTTGCTCTCGAGATTTTTGATCTTTAGGCTTTCACCTGCGTCTTCACTGGCGTTCTCGTTACCACCCCCTGCATTGATGGGAGGGTTGTTAGCATTGCGAACCTCATTTGTGTCCTCATCTTCCAGGTTGTTCTGGTTGGGACGACTTGGTTCGCCTTGTTGGTTCCTCAATGCTTGAAGCTGTTGGTCATGCATCTCTCTCATGTTCTGCATAGCCATTTGTATTTCGAACCTAAAGGTCTCCTGTTGTTTGGCCATGGCATCTTCAAGCATCTTGGCCACTTGCTCCGCGCTTATCATAAACGCCTCGCAGGGTTGTCCTTCACTGGACACTGTATTATCAGACGCCACTGCTGAGCCGGCATCTGATTCTTCATCTCCCGAAGGTACTCTTGTTCGGACTCTACCATACGTCGCGCGAATGATAGCCCCGGATTGTAGACGAGTTACACGTCGGGGTATTTCTGGAACCGCCTCGGGGTTATCCTGAGCCGATGTTCCTGTGCTGGTCATATTTACGGTGACCCTTGAATGCTCACCATCTTCGACCATCTTCCTTCTTCGTTGGAAACGCCTATGCCTTGGTTTTGGCGTTCCATTGCTGAGTCTTTCGAACACAGAGACTCTCTCAGGGACTGCCTTGACGCAGTTGCACTCAGAGAGTACCGCCCGAATGAGCTTCAAACAAGGATATTGCGTTTCGAGCCTTCGAGGGCTCCTCTTTCTGGTTTTACTCGTACCCCCAGCACGATAGTACAGCTCGTCCGTTTGAGTGGCGGAGCAACCTATCGTGCGTTGGCACAATCTCTCAGGTATAACGTTGTCGTCATCAGACGACAATGTTTTCTTCTGAGGATGAATTGTCTTCTTCGGACCATCCAGAGTCACACGCCTTGAAACGCGCCTTTGTGGGCGTGAATCTTCAGCGGGCTCTTGCACTTCGATGCGCAAAGTTGTGCGCTTGGGTGCCACAATTTTCTCCAAGTGTTGAGGGTTGCAGCGACCCCCAGCATGTTGCATTGTTTGGGACTTCTTCATTGGCCCCAAGCGTTCTTGGACTGGAGCTTTACCTCGTTCCTTCGGAAGTGGGCCGAGGCGTTCCAAAACAGACTTTCTCTTCTGGGATGGTCCTGCGGGATCTCCCTGAGCAGTTGTAGAAATTACCGGCTGTTTGGATTGATTTGCCGGGTGTTGAATCTTCGGAGGCTGCGGTTGTCGCTCCTTGGTCTGAACCGTTGCTTCAGACTTTGGCCTCCAAACCTTGCGAGTTGGTGGCGGCTTTTTGACCACCTCCTTCTGCAGCTTCCGACGGGCTTCTTCAGCTTTGGCCCGTGCTTGTGCCGATAACGCGCGCCGTTTGCGGATGCGCTCCTCTAATGTCGAGCGATTCCGTTTGACACGGACCCACTCCATAGTCGATGGTTTGGAGGAACCACCCTTCATTTGCTGTTGAGGCTGTTTGCCTCGTTTATTCTTCAGATCCGCATGGTAGCGGACCCCGTCAACGGACTCCATGGCCTTGGCGAATTGCTTCGCGAGGCGTTGACGCTGCCTCTGGCGGGCTCTCTTAGAGAGAGTCACCACGCCTTCAATGGCGGATTTGACCTTCTTTGAGGTCGGTAGGGCCTCACTCAACGCAGCTTCGGCGTCGATTGGGGTGAGGTCGTCGTTGGTGGCTTCAACTTCATCGCACCAACGGACTTTTCTCCTAGAGGAGAACTTCTGGTACTTCTTGGACTTGGGGGAGGAGGTAGATCCGGACGAGGACACGTACTCCTCGTACTTTTGCTGGTCGAATTCATACTCGACCTCCTCCACGACCGGGATCGAGATCCGCGGCTGCGACACTCCGATCTCGGCAGCGAGATCGGTGGCTCCCACTGTGGTCGCCAGATTGTTCGCGGGAAAAATCAAACTCTTCTTCATTGTCGATGTCATTGCACTCAATTAACAGCTTTTTACGTTACAGAGATCCGGTCTTTTTATAAGAGCCGGTTTACAATGAAAATCAAAGAAAATAAAGAAAAATTACAACTTTCCTTATTTGTCGAACAGATCGCGATCTCCTGTTATACGGTCACTCGCTTTGTGGGTTGTTTGCCTGTGCCGGGGTTGTTTGCCGTGGACCACCGCACAATCTCGATCCGAACAGATCTACGTGGTATAACGGGTATTATCCCACCAAGGAGATAATAGCCGGGAGGGATCGTTTCACCAAGGAAACGACCGCTCGAATCTCGGGATCTAAGAACCAAGCTTAGATCCGGAGTAGAACTACGTAGATCTGAAGATTAGATCCCTTCGAACTCCTGCCTTGTTTGGTGCGGGTGCTCGCCAAGAATCGAATCCGAGTGTCCAAGTCTTCAAGCCTTCATAATTCCGAGTTGAGGTGACAATCCGGCAGAGTTTCGGCTCTTCAGAAGTTCAGAAAAAAGTCCTCTCAAATGAACAACCACCCCGCCTATTTATAGGCACTCAAAACTGTGCATCTGTGCACAAGAGAGAGGGGGGAAGGCGCCGACCACCTCAGGGTGGCTCGGCCTTGGCCGAGCCACCCTGGGGTGGCTCGGCTTTGGCCGAGCCACCCTAGGGTGGCTCGGCTTGGGCCGAGTCACCCCGGGTTGGCTCGGTTTAGGCCGAGTCCCCGGGTGCTTTCCGTCGTTCGGTTGTTTTCCGGTTCTGTATTGAGTTCGTTTGATTTGTTCGGGTCTTGATTTGATAGCCCGAGTCTTCATTTGGCAGTAAATCCACCTCAGTGTTTGAGTTCAAGTCCGTTTTGTTGTTGGACGACTCGTTAATTTTCTGAACCGTTGGATTGGTTCCACACGCGAACGTATTCCGTTGCTTGTGTGCCTCATCGCCTCGTTAGCTCGCTTCGTTGCTCGAATGTCCGTTGATTTGTCGATTCCTTGTGTCGAGCTATGCTAAGGGACCTATAGGCAATTTTATACGCCTACAGCGGGCATGACCTCTGAGTTTTGAATCTTGGAAGCAGAGGTGAGCCTTAGGCGGGCTCGGTGAGCTTCAGGCTAAGTCCAATGTTCAGGCGAAGTGCAGTCTCATAGACGGACTTCAGAACATAACTCGCTGCGAAGAACAGGTCATAACTTTCAAACCGTAAGTCGGAATTGGATAAATTATATATGAAAATCGGCTATCTCAACGAGACGGAGCCGACCAATCCAACCCCGTAGGGTTCGGTTTGCTTTGTCAATTTTGCCAAATTCCTTACGGTTTGAGAGATATCTGCGTTTTAATATGAAGAGACCGTCGATTTGTAGTCTCTTTTGCTAGAGTGTTGCAAATATCGTCACCTTGTAACCTTCATCTTGGCTCCTTGAAAATATGAGAGTCATCAGATTGTAACTCCTGATGTTGATTCTGAAGGCTGTTGAATTAGAGCTTTCATTAGTTGTTGTGAAGGTCGTCAGATTGTAACCTTCTACGTGAAAGTCCTCAAATTATAACCATCTGGAAGTCGTTGAATTGTAACTTTCATCATCGGTGTTGATGTGGGTTAGCTATCTATTGTGATTTTTAGACAGCCTACAGAACCCCCTCTAAAGTTTTTAAAAGTTTGCGGTTGACTGGGATGAATTTTCGGAATACTTTGGATCTCAACTCTGATCTTGGAACTGTTGATTTCTTGTCACAAAGGAGTTATTCTCTGCACTCGCTTCGAAGGCAGCTCGGTTGAAGGGATTTGCCACGCAGGACCTCGGTGTTTTGACTTGAGACACGGAGGTGGCTTTTATGCATTTTTGACTAAGTCTTTGAGACTTGTCTTTAGCTCATCTGTTTCGAGTTTCGGCTCACATCCATTAAGCTGATAGGCCTACAAACATGCATAGGATTTTTGGCAAACCCTCAGCTATCAACGGATTTGATAAGCCTTTACCGACTACCGTTTGAGTCGGGCTAGCATGTGAATTATTCGGATCCGTTTCACATGTAACGTTGTACTAAGAGAATGAACCCTCTTAGACTTGATGCTATGATTTTGAATACATAGACTTTGTCATTTTCGCGGAAAATGACTAATCGGCAACGCGTGTTAGGCGTAGACTTATCTTTAATCAGGGATCGAGATAAAGTCCCCTATGTGTGAAAGACATGGATTTTGGTGCTACGATGTTGAATACGTAGGCTTTGTCGCTATTTCTTTCTGTGTTATATTTTACTTGAAACACTGAAAGAAAATTGGAAGTGCCAGAGGTGTAGTATCAACTTGGCATGAATTTTCACTTAGAGTGAATTTCAAAAATTTTCTTCACTATCCTTAGGATAATTTCAGAAAATCTTTAATCCGTTGGGGATTTTGTAATGAAAACTTACTATCATTATTGAAAAGGGATTAACAAGTTCATTGGGGGGTTTGACTGTTAGAGGTGTAATGTTAACCTAACAGTATTTTATGCACCTATCGCTCTATTTAAGAGAGTCGATAAGTTGATTTGGTCGTCAGAGGTGTGATATTAACTTGACGGGAATTTGTGGACCTATCGCTCTATTGAAGAGAGTCGATAAGTTAATTTGGTCGTCAGAGGTGTGATGTTAACTTGACGAAAATTTGTTACGATCGGAGCAACTTTATGGACTTATAATCCTATTGAAGAGGATTGATAAGTAGATTTTGTCAGAAGTGTGATATTAACTTGACAGGAATTTGTGGACCTATCGCTCTATTGAAGAGAGTCGATAAGTTGATTTGGTCGTCAGAGGTGTGATGTTAACTTGACGGAAATTTGTTGCGATCGGAGCAACTTTGTGGACTTATCATCCTATTGAAGAGAATTAATAAGTAGATTTTGTCAGAGGTGTGATATTAACTTGACAGGGTTTTGGGCCTGGGCTCGTTTTTTCTGAACTGTTTGACATTCCTGTTTGTATTAACCCTTATATTATTAAAAGGGTTATTAGAGCAACTTGTAAACTAACGAAAAATAGTAGAATTTTCTCCTGCGACGACCGTGGACGTAGCTTCTCACATCGAGAAGTGAACCACGTAAATCGTGTGTGTTTTTCTTTCTGTGATTGATTTTCTCTCTCTCTCTTCTCTCTCATCTCTATTTCCAAATCGCATCAGGGGTTAGATAAAACCCTAACAAGTGGTATCAGAGCAACCAAGTTCGGCGCAGGTGATTTGAGGTCAGAGACATAGGATCTGAGAAGGAGACGTCCAAGGTCGAGAAATTTAATGGGACAAACTTCGGGTTCTGGAAGATGCAGATGGAAGACTACCTCTATCAAAAGGATCTATATTTGTCATTGGGAGAGAAGCCGGTAGATATGAAGGATACAAAGTGGAAGTTATTAGATCAGAAGGCCATTGGAGCAATCAGGTTGACCCTGTCCAAATCCGTAGCTTTCAACATCAAGAATCAGAATTCGTCGGCGGATCTCATGGTTGTGTTATCTAGTATATATGAACAATCCTCTGCGACGAATAAGTTACATCTCATAAAGAAGCTGTTTAATTTGAGGATGTCCGAAAACCAGAAATTCAAGGAACATCTAAATGAGTTTAATGAGATTACGGATTAACTAAACTCCGCCAATATTAAATTTAATGATGAAATTCAAGCCATGTTAATGCTTGGTCAGTTACCTAATAGTTGGAAGGGCACCATTATTTCGATTAGCGGGTCATGTGGAAAATAAAAATTGAAGTTTTTAGAAGTTGTAGACATGGTTATGGCCGAGGAGATCAGAAGGAAAGAAGAAGGAGTTTCTAATTCAGGGTCGGCATTGAATATTGAGAGCAGAGGCGGAAACAAAAACAGAAATAGAGGGAATAGATGTGGAAGACCTAATTCGAGGAACGACAGGTCAAGGTCCAGAAATCACAAAAATAAGAAAGAGATTGACTGTTAGAATTGTGGTAAGTTTGGGCACTATGATTCAGAATTATGGTAAGTTTGGGCACTATGAGAATCAGTGTAGAGAACCCAAGAAAGATAAGGAGAGCAAGACTGAAGCGAACATCGCCTCAAGAGAATCAGATGCTGCTCTTATTTACTCGTTGGAGAGCGAGACAGAATCGTGGGTGCTGGATTCAAGAGCTTCATTTGATGCTACCTCAAATAAAGATTTATTTGAGAACTATGTTTCAGGAAACTTAGGGAAAGTCTACCTCGGCGATGATCAACTATGTGATGTAGTTGGAAAAGGAACAATGCAGATCAAACTCAATGGGTTTATATGGAAGCTGAATGATGTAATACATGTTCCTAGCTTGAGGAAGAATTTGATCTCCATAAGACAATTAGCAAAAGAGGAATATATATCAACCTTCGTATGTGATACGTGGAAGATTACTAAGGGGTCTATGATTGTAGCTTGTGGAACGAAGAGTGGATCTCTCTACATGACGACAGATGCACGTGGATCCATTACAGTGGTTGAAAGCAGGGAAGATCCAAATTTGTGGCACTAAAGACTTTGTCACATGAGTAGCAAATGCCTGAATGTTATGCAATCGAATGGAAAGTTACTAGGTTTGAGGTCAGCTGATCTTAATTTATGTGAAAGTTGCATCTTCGGGAAACAGAAGAGGATAAGCTTTAAAAAAAGTTAGCAGAACACCGAAGGAAGAGAAGCTTGAACTAGTTTATACAGATGTGTGGGGTCCAGCATCAGTCCAGTCTATTGGTGGAAGATTATATTTTGTGACCTTCATAGATGATCATTCGAGAAAGACTTGGGTCTATTTCATGAAACACAAATCAAAAGTATCTAAAGTCTTCAAGAGGTGGAAGGCTATAGTAGAAAACGAAACAGGGTTGAAGGTTAATTGCGATCAGATAATGGCAGTAAATATGAAGATTCAGAGTTCAAGAAGTTTTGCTATGATAGTGGCATCATATTAGAGAGAACAATGCTAGGTACACCTCAGCAGAACGGCATAGCAGAACGATGAACAGAACATTTACTAAAAGAGCAAGAAGCATGCGCCTAAATTCTGGGCAGAAGCAGTCAACACAGCTGCCTACCTGATCAACCGGGGACCATCAGTGCCTTTGGAGCACAAAATACCTGAAGAAGTATGGAGTGGAAATAAGGTAAATCTTTCTCACCTAAAAGTTTTTGGCTGCGTTTTATATGTTCATTTGAGTGATCATGTTAGAAACAAACTTGACTCTAAGTCTTTGAAGTGTTATTTTATTGGCTATGGTGGTGATGTGTTTGGCTATAAGTTTTGAGATGAGCAGAACAAGAAAGTTATCAGAAGCAGGGATGTTGTCTTCAATGAATCAGTCCTCTACAAAGACTGTGATACTGTTTAGTCCACTAATTTGGTGCAGTCTGGGTCTACATACTTCGAGTCAGATGATGTTCCAGATGGAAGCAATCTTGAAGCCAGTTCTGATGAGGAAGCATCAGAAGAGGTTGAAGAAGAGATGATGGAGGAGATCACTTCAAAGAGGACAAATGAAGATGCAGATCCTAGTTCACCCGTTAGAGAGTTGAGGCGGTCAGCAAGAGTTCCAAAGACAAATCCAAAGTATCCATCACTACAGCCCAGAGCACATTTGAACTACTTATTATTGAGTGACGGTGAACAGCCAGAAAGCTATGATGAGGCATGTCGAGTAGATGATGCAAGCAAGTGGAAGCTTGCTATGAAAGATGAAATAAAGTCCTTGAACTCTAACAAGATTTGAGAACTTGCAAAGTTACCAATGGGAAAGAAAGCTTTGAGTAATAAATGGGTGTACAGAATCAAGGAAGAACATGATGGTTCCAAGAGATACAAAATAAGTTTGGTGGTCAAAGGATTTTAGCAGAAAGAAGGAGTTGACTACACAGAAATCTTCTCTCATGTAGTCAAATTGACTACTATCAGATTGGTTCAGAGTATTGTTGCAACTGAGGATCTACATCTCGAGTAATTAGATGTGAAGATAGCTTTCCTCCACGGTGACGTAGAGGAAGAAATATACATGCAGCAGCCAGAAGGGTTCACTTAGAAAAACAAAGAAAAGGTAGTATGTAGATTGAAAAAGAACTTGTATGGTCTGAAATAAGCTCCAAGGCAATGATACAAAAAATTCGTTGGATTCATGCACAGGAACGAATACTCCAGGTACAATGTTGATCATTGTTGTTTCTTCAAGAAGTTTGACACTAGTTACATTATCTTGTTACTATACGTCGACGACATGGTATTAGCTGGTTCAGACATGAGTGAGATCAAGAAGCTGAAGAAGCAGTTATCGAGTGAGTTTGACATGAAGGACTTAGATGCAGTGAAGCAGATATTAGCGATGAAGATTAGCAGAAATAAGTGTTTGGGCACATTGCGGTTATCTCAGGCCGATTATATTAGATGGGTGCTTGAGAGGTTTGGAATGAGTGATGCTAAGGGCGTTAACACACCTTTAGCTAGTCATTTCAGGTTGACTAAGGAGCAGTGTCCAGTGACTGATGAGGAAAAAAAATACATGATGAAGGTTCCATATTCGTCAGTCATTGGTAGCCTTATGTACGCCATGGTGTGCACGAGACCTAACATTGTCCATGCAGTGGGGGCTGTGAGCAGATTCATGTCAGATCTAGGAGAGCAGCACTGGAAAGCTCTAAAGTGGATTCTAAGGTACCAGCGAGGTACAATAGAAAATTGTCTATGCTTCAAGAGAGGCAAATTGGTTCTGCAGGGTTTTGTTGATGCAGACTATGCTGGTGAAATAGATCAGAGGATGAGCACTATGGGGTATATGTTCACTTTGGGTACTACAACCATCAGTTGGGTTTCCCAGTTGTAATAAATCGTTGTTTTGTTGACTACAGAGGCAAAATACGTTGCTGTGATAGAGGCTAGCAAAGGCATGATATGGTTGTAGGGATTCTTGGAGGAGTTGGGACAGAAAAGTGAGAAGAGTGTCTTGCACTGTGACAGCCAGAGCGCCATCCATTTAGCAAAGAACCCAGCTTTTTATGCCAGTACCAAACATGTACATGTTCATTATCACTTCATAAGGTCAGCATTAGATGATGACATGTTGGAACTTGTGAAGATTCAAAGAAGTAAGAACCCGGTTGATATGCTTACGAAGACTGTCACTACAGAGAAACTGAAGTTGTGTTCAACTTCAATTGGCCTCATTACTTGATGATATGAGAGGCCGTCGCTGCAGGGAAAGGTGATAAAGATTGAAAGTTAATCTCCAAGTGGGAGATTATTAGGATATGTGGAGCCTAACTATCAGACTTGCCTTATACCTCTAATTGAAGAGGGAACATGAGAATTGAAGGAATAGGAATGGCGGCGATGAAGTTCAGGCAAAACGACGAAGGAAACAACCTGGAAGCCTCACGGTCGACCGCGAGTGACGCGACGGTCGATCGCGAATGTGCACAAGACCTAGAAAAGTCTCTAGACTTTTGGCGATCGACCGCGACAACATGTGCGGTTGACCGCGCCAAACCCTATAGTCGATTATGTTTATGTCGTTTCTATCCGGTCAATCGTGACTGTCTCTACGGTCGACCGCGAGTCGGGTTTTGGACCTGGGCTCGTTTTTTCTGAACTTTTTGAGATTCCTGTTTGTATTAACCCTTATGTTATTAAAAGGGTTATTAAGGCAACTTGTAAACTGACGAAAATAGTAGAATTTTCTCTTGCGACGACCGTGGACGTAGCTTCTCACATCGAGAAGTGAACCACGTAAATCTTGTGTGTTTTCCTTATGTGATTGTTTTTTCTCTCTTTTCTCTCTCATCTCTATTTTCAAATCGCATCAGGGGTTAGATAAAACCCTAACAGAGAAGACATCAGGGCATGAACCATCGAGAAAAGGTGTGAGCTATAGGCACTGATCAACAATATCCACATGCTTCATATTTTTAATTTCAGATTTTTTTTAAAACTTTATTAGCAAAAACGACTTTTTATGAATTTAATTAGCAAAATACAAAATATAGTTTTTAAAATACACGTGACTAATAGTCTCATGTAATTAATGTTGGCTAATCACATGCTAATTAAACTTTAAAAAATACACGAGACTAATTAAACTTTAATAAGAGTAATTAGGCACTACTAAATATATGTGACTTGTGTATTTTAAAGCTTTATTTTTGCAAAATCGACCTCTTTTTGGCCAGTTAACCAAAAAGATATCGATTTTGATAATTATATAAAAAATAGGTCAATTTTGCTAATAAAGTTTTAAAAAGGGATTTTTAAAAAAATTTCTATTTGTTATGCTAAGGAGACATCAAGCAATCAGTTGAAATATTAAAAAAAAAATATGACGGTGAGAAGCTTAATGTATACTACATATAAAAGAGGATTAAGTTGTAAAAACTTTTGATTGCCCTTTTTACCTCTCTCAAATTTGATAAACCCAACTTTAATTATTTTATTTATTTAATTTATATCAAGCTCTTATTCAATGAGTTTTAAATTAAATTAATTGCACATCATCATAATAATAAGATTTATTATTAGTTTCTCAGGCTCTTAAAGATTCCATAATTTATATAATCTTATGCTACTATTATAAAAGTTTGTAGGATGTTAAAATATTTTTCCGAATATATCCTTCATCACATACATACATACATACATGAAAGACATAAATACTCAATATAAATGTAATAATTACCCTCTTTATGAATTTCATATCCATACATGCATACATGACCATTTATACATACATAACATCCTATAGGTTAAAATTCGTTTCAAAAATGCCCGTCAATTGCATGAGTATTCATCAAAGTCCCTTTATTCACATTCTCATTCAAATAATTTATAAAAATTCAATGGTGTAGTAGTATTCATCAAAGTCCATTTATTCACATTCATCAAAGTCCCTTTTTGTTCTCTTGTTGGGTCCGATTGAGTGGGAGGCGAACCGTCGCCCCACTTTATTGTCTAGAGTAATCAATAATTAATAATCATTTTAATAACCATTCATTTTTACCTCAAATGAACCATTTCCTCATCCTTTCCCTCTACATATTCCACTTCCCATGTGATTAATTATTGATTCCTATTTAAATTTCATTTTCCCCCCTAAATCATAAGGCAAAGGACACATGTATTTTTGAATTCTGAACTTCAAGAGGAGGGGAAAGGAATAAGTGGGGCAACGATGGACGGTGCAAGTGACATGCAACACTCAGTGATGTTATAATTGTAAACACAAAACTAAAGTAATCTTTGCTTTAACAGCTAATGTATTAAAATTCAGTGTGTACATTTTGTTTCAAAAAAGTATTAAACTTTATTCTCTTATGGCTACAACAGAAATAGAGAAAAAGAACAACCACAACCAGCAGCCAACATAGCCCACGTCGGTGCTACAACAACGTCCATGAACGGCCATGTGGAAACTAGATTGCTGATATTTGAGACTTGCATAAAGACCCTCACGTCTGCCTCAACACCTTCGAGACTATTGAGGTTGATGCACGCGATTACGACGAGGCTACCCTCCTCTTCTAGGAAAACTGAGCTGAGCTCAACTTTCCCAAAAATGGTCCCCTTTGACTGTCGCTACTACCAATTGGATAACTTTTCCAACAAAGGTGCTTGAAAAAGAAGAAGAGGGTTTAATTTAAGGTATGTGATAATTAAAGGTTACTGCATATCATCAGACCACGATCAATAGGAGGGGAGGTTATGGGTAGTGATGAGACAAGCTTCTCGCCTGGTTTGAAGCTTTCATTAGGAACTTGGCTTTTTCAAGTGGACACTGTAGAACTTGTTGGGTTATTTGATAATGCAAGGAGTGTTGTGCGCGGAAGCCACCAATCGTTGTGCTTTGAGGAACCAAAATAAATGTCGAGAGAATGTTGATGTAAGGACCTTGAATTTTCGATATTGGTTTAAATAAACTTTCTGGTACTTTAAATATTAAATTATTTTTTTACCCGATTTTCTAAAATTTGCTATGATTTAATAAAACTGTTTTATATTTATTTAATAAATTTGTAATTTATAAATTTAATTGTTACGGTAAAGACTTTTAAATTAATAATTGATTATTCATTATTGTTATTAATATTTACTATGCAAAGCATAATATACGATAATGTTTATTTTTATTGTGATGTAATACACAGAGTATATATGCAATAATAGATACACATATCATAATAAATGTTGTAGATATAAATGAGTAGGGTAGTTATATGCAAGAGCTTGAATTTTTTGTGAATCCATTGGAGAATAATCCAAAATTGTTGCTTCCCGTCAAATCCCAACAACCATCCCTCCCTCATCACGTTCTCTCCCTCCTCACTTTTTCAAGAAGACTGTTGCCCACGCGCATCCTTACTCATTATTTTATTTTTTTATTCAAATTTTTTTTCTATTTAAACCCCTGCCTCTTTCTTCTCGTGCTCTCACACACACACACACACACTCTCTCTCTCTCTCTCTCTCTGACATTCTCTCTCCCTATCTTCATCTCCTTCCCAACACCGCAGACCCCTCCATCTCGAGCTCACCGCACCACCGCCGCCAGCTCCACCCGCGCCGCTGACCAGCGTCGCCTCGTCGAGCTCCGACCTGATCGAGCTCCGCCGCCGCTCAACTCCAGCTCACCGCCCTTAGTCACCGACGAGCGCCGCCCTTTCCCGCTGCCCTCCGAGCTCAGCCCTCCCCTCTCAGCCGCTTCGCCTCCTCTTCCTCCGCCCATGCCTCCCACTCCGTCGTGAGCTCCTTCAAGCTCGTCCACCACACTGCCGCTCAGTCCAGGCCGCGCCTCCACCACGCTAGCCCTCCTCGTCATCCCTCCCTGCCAGCTCCGTCGTGAGCTCCTTCCACCTGAGCTCCACCAAGCTCCGACGAACCGCCCAGCCACGCTATCCAGTCTGCGCCCCAGCCCCTTCTCAACGCCATTCGCTGAGATCTCGCCGCCTCGCCAAGCTCCGGCCCCTCCATCAACTCGAGCCGTCACCCGAGCTCTTCTCCCTCGTCGCGCCGCCTCCCATTCCACCTCAAACAGTACCACCACGATGCCACTGTTCAGCTGCCTGCAGCCCTCAACCTCACTCAGTCCCCGTCGTCGCTGAACTCCCCAAGCTCGAGCACCCCCGCTGTAGCCCCATCTCTCTGTCGTCGCCTCACCCGTTGCCGCTCGTCATTACCTCCTCGAGCTGCTGCACGTGTCGTCGAAATAACGAACAACAAGTAGTTGTCACCGCCTCGTCCGCGAACCCGTATCCTCGCACGGTAACGATGTATCGATCAACAATAACTCGAGGCAAGATCCCTATTCTTGCTCAGTACAATTTTAGATTGATCACAGATTAATTATGCATAAGAACTCATTTCTCGAATAATTATTCGTTACAAATATAGAACTGTCATGAACATATTGAACTAAGAACTATAACGTATAGAACTGTCGTGAACGAAATGGACTGTGAATAATAACATATGACCATTCACATTGTAATACATATATTGTGATGACCTGCACAGATTTATTTGACGAATAATATTAAAAAGTACAAAAAATAATATAGTGATAATAGATACTGTAAAGATAAAATAAAATAAAATTATTTTAGATTAATTTATAATTTTAAAGAATTTATTTAACAAAATAATCATTTTAAAATAATTATAATAAATTATTTTGGTGAAAAATCATTTTAGAGTAATTATAATAAATAAATAGAATTTATTTGACAAAAGAATTATTTTAGAATAATTATAAATAATTTAAAAGAATTTATTTTAGAATAAGTATCAATTTAGAATAATTTTAATAATTTAAGAGAGTTTTATAAAATAAATTATTTTAAAACATTTATAAATAATTTTAAAGGATTCATTTTAGAAAAGGGATTATTATGAATTATTCATGGTTTAGGTTTCTTAATTTTAATTATGTGAAATACTATGATATTGTTGTATATGATTAGTTGTATTTATTACTCTTTGTTATGTTTGAGAACCGTTAGAAATTCATGACTAGTGTGGCCTGGTGTGTCCTGTTTAAGACTTAGAAACCTGTGTGTATGTTAACTTAGAAAAACAAGAGAGTTGGGGTGGGAAAGTCATGGTTCATGTGATCGGATAAGGCTGTTGATGTATCTTCCAGGCTCGCGCCAGTGGTTGGTGTCGCCACTGGGGTTGGTTTGTAGGGCTAAAGTGAAGTGTGTACATCACTTTGGTCAATGGGAAATTTATTTCGTCACCCGGGTTCTGTTTGAAGTTCGAACCAGGTAGAAAACGGATTGCGTGTAGTCCTCTAGGCCGCATGTGTAGCGGGATTGGATACACGTAGGGGATTTGTGAACAGTCAGTTATCCAATGATATGAACGTTGACTCTGTGTGAGATATGTACCAGTGACCTGTTATACAATGGCTAGTAGTATGACCTCGTTACTTGGATGATTAGTCTGATCGCTAGCTGCATGACCTCGTTACCCGGTCGATTTTGGATTCTTCTGATTATTATATTCTAGTGGTGGATTTCATTTAGATTATTATTATTATTATTATTATTATTATTATTATTATTATTGTTCTTGCATTGGTCGTTCGACCGTTTCTACTTTCCTTGTGGGATATTGCCGTGTGCCATGCACGCTGACATACACCTGTTTTCTTTGGTGTACGTCAGATTTAGAGGACGGACAGGTCCAGTATGATGATGCATTAGGGAAGGAGTATGCCCAGCCGGAGTGTCTTCCAGGTGGAACAGAAGAACAGACGGAAGCTTAGTCTTTTCTTTTACGTAGTCACTGATGGACACTAGATTACTTATGTAGTACCTTACCCTTTAGGCTTTCGAGGGACTTAGTTATTTTTTTAGTACTTGCTTCTTATTTTGTTGGACTATGTATTTTCTTATTTTAGTTGGACTGTTTTGTAATAAGGGCATGTTTGACCCAAACTTTGTGTCTCAGATGATATTCTATTTGTGATGTCTCTTTTTATTCTGAGTTGTTCATTATATTCTCGCTACTGTGATCAGGGATCTGTGCCTTTGTATTTATTTCTTAACGCTTAACGTATTAGGTTGAGGAGAAATATTTAATTTTATTTATTCTCCTTAATCTAATACGTCACGAGCTTGGTTCCTTGGTATTTTGGGAAGCGGGGCGTGACAGTTAAATAAACCAAAGTAATGGCACAAACACAAACAAACGATTTTTACGTGGTTCGGCAAGTTGCCTACGTCCACGGGGCAAGAAGGGTATGGGGTTTTCACTAATAGAGAAAAAGAGTACAAATTAAGATTACAAATCACTCGAACTCACCAATTAATCTTACCAAAAAATCTCTAATTCTCTCCAAACAAAACCCTAATCAATAGCTTAGAAAATAATTCTTTTCTGTACTCCATATATCCCCAATTCTATTACCAATCAAAGCCAAAAAAACCCTAAAATGTGTGTTGGTATTTATACCAAATACAAATCCCAAACAGAACAGGAAACCAAGCCTAGGCCCAGACCCAACAAGTGGTCAACCGTCACGCCAGTCACGGTCGACCGTGGCCAACGACAGAATCTGAAAATCCATTACAGGGTCTCACGGTCGACCATCACCCCAGCCGACGCGGTCGACCCGAAACTTCCAAATGTCTGTCAGCTTCATTTTTCCTGATCTTCTTCAATATTTTCGCCATTTATACAATTCTCCACCTCGACAAACTTTTCCCGAAACTGAGCAGACATCAACCAAACCAAATGTCCAACTTGTTGCGTCCAATACAAAATAAAAATAAATTCACGACAACGGACTCAATCCACAATAAGTCGAGACCAAAATACGAATGTGATCACTCTCCAAAGGTCGGTATCAACTCACTAAATCGGCTACATCATAAATGACTGCCTACGTATCCTATTGTCTAAGGAATCAAGCCTTCACGTAGTTCCCCCAAATGGCCTTCAAAATCCCTCAATCAAATAGAAGAGTTCTCAACTCTTCACCAACAAATCTGAGATTGATAGCTCTCCCAATGGCCCCAAAATGAAACAAACTAAACACCTTCACCTAAGATGAACCAATGGCTATATCCAAATCCAAACTATGTCTAACAGCTGTACTCGAATCAACCAACTCATCATCTGCATCCAAATCCAAATGATCTCAAGCTGTGTCACCTCAGCTAGAATCCCAAACGATGTAGTATGATCTGAAGTATGTGGAGTAATCTCCACCCAACGTAGAGTAGCATCACCCTCCATCCACTGTGATATCCCAATAATCTGATCAACACTCTCCACTGCCGAGAGTCAAATGTGACATACCTACTCAGAACAAAATCAGAGTCTCCTAACTGATAACCAAACGAGCATCTGAATCCCAAACATGCAATCAGATCAAATCTCACATCCTCGATGTGACAAAATACTAGGCAACCAAACATCCGACGTAACCTAAAATCTGAAGCAGTTCCACCAGATCCAATAACTCCAAACGCAGCAGTTGACAACCTATGGCTAAGATGACCTAAATATGTCGAAGCTCCAAAACTCCTTTGCAATCCAATGCTCGACAACCAACACCGATCCTCCTCCAGTAAGGAACGACCCATCAAAACTGTCATCTCATCTCGTCACCTTCCTCTCCAATGAAGTGTCTCAAACTGTCGTGAGCTACACGAACGCAAGAAAGGAACCCTACCAAAGTCAGAATAATGGATCACCTTTCTACCAATACACTTCCTCCATCTGTTATTGACTTCTAGGACTTCACACTAACGGGACTTGGTTGCAACCCACCAATGCCTAGAACAGCCCCTAACCGCAGAAACCAAATATCGATTACCTCCCAATGATGCCTCTTTGGAAGGCCTCCAAATGCCTAAATGAACACTACCTAAAAAACCCCTCGATCAATGGATAGAAGAGCCAAACTCCGCATCGATCTTCTTGCTCATACCAATGTGCTCATAGGACTTTAATCTGTAGGTCAAAACACACCTCAACAATTCATGCACGACATCAACACTAGAAAATCCCAGCCTTAAATCCTTCTTTCTCAGTCATCTTCCTCAAAGCACTAACAAACCAATACAGAACAAATGAAGAATAGATCCAAACTGAAAAAGAGAGATTTTTACCTCCAACTGAAACCCTAACAAGGGCCTCTGAAAGATCTCACCCCCACACGATGGTAGACAAGATCCACAATAGTAAAAATCCTACCTTTATCACCAATTGAAGCCCTAGACGAACTTCCACAGTAATCTACTCTTCTAACTAGCTTAAGCGTAGCCCAAGTTCTGATACCACTTGTTGTGCGCGGAAGCCACCAATCGATGTGCTTCGAGGACCAAAACAAATGCCAAGAGAAGGCCAAACAAACCAAAGTAAGGACACAAACACAAACAAATGATGTTTACGTGGTTTGGCAAGTTACCTACGTCTACAGGGCAAGAAGGGGATGGGGTTTTCACTAATAGATAAGAAGAGTACAAACTGAAATTATAAATCACTCGAACTCACCAATTAATCTCACCAACAAATCTTTAATTCTTTCCAAACAAAACCCTAACCAATAGCTCAGAAAATATTTCTTTTCTGTGCTCCAAATACCCCCAATTCTATCACCAATCAAAGCTAAAGAAACCCTAAAATGTGTGTTGCTATTTATACCAAACACAAATCCGAAACAGAATATGAAATCAAGCTCAAACCTGACACGCGGTCGACCGCTGCGCCAGTCGCGGTCGACCATGGCCAACGACAAAAACTGAAAATCCATTATAGGGTCTCACGGTCGACCATCGCGCTAGTCGACGCGGTCAACCGCCAAAAGTCCAGAGACTTTTTCATGTGTTGTGCACGTTTGCGGTCGACCGCCACGCCACTCGCGGTCGATCGTGAAACTTCCAAATGCTTGTCAGCTTTATTTTTCCTGATCTTCTCTAATGTTTTCGCCATTTCTACAAGGGGTGTTAGTTATTAACATTTTTGTTATGATGAATGTTTTGGATTGAAGGGTTAAGTTTAAGATAACATAAGGATTGGGTAATCTATTAGTAATTTCAATCATTTGAGGGCTTAGGGTTAATGAAGAGGGGTTAAAGAGAAGGATTAATGTACTTAGCTCATTTGATAATCCGAAGGACTAAATTATTAACCCGTCAAATAAGTTTTATTATAGCCCTTATGATCAGTTTTAGTGTTTGGGAATAACAATGATTTTGACTATTTTCTTTATAATTAGAAGGGTTAACTCTTATTCCATCTAAATAGGAGTATTAGTAAACCCCTCATTTTGAGGGGTAACTCATTTTAACCCCTCTAGAGAGGTTAACTAACCCTTCTTTATTTTTTATGTTTGGCAAATTATGGAGGGTTAACTCACTTTAACCCTTACATAGATTTGTTGTGTTTGGCAGGTTAAGAAGGGGTTAAGTCTCCTTAACCGTTCTCTTAACCCTTTGATAAACGGTACCTTAAGGAATATTAGGGAACATCAATGATTTGGGAGGCTATTTTAAAATACTAAAGATTTAAGGGAATATTATCGAAATGACCATTTTTTAAAATTTATTTTTGGTGAGGTTATTGATAAACTAAGCTTCATGTTTGTCAATTGATTAATTCTTTTCATTTTTTAACTATTAACTAATTTTTATTGTTTTCCTCTATATTATGGAATTTTCAATGGAAAGAAGATAATTTAGCTCTTGTTCTTCTTACAAGTTACAATACAAAGTTAGCTTAGCTTTCTATTCTTTCTACTATCTATTCCTTTTTGAATTTAAGTGTTAATATTGCTACTTCCTAAATCATTGGATTATGAAGCATATGAATGTTTATACTATATGGTGCCCTTGATTAGATTTACATATCCATACTATCATTTTCACTATTGGCTTCTTTAGCTTGAGAAATATAATAACTAATGATGAAAATAGTTATGCTAATCTTTATTCCAGCATGCATGATTTTTCTTAGAATGACCAAAATTTCTTTCTAATTCTTTATTTTAGATCTCGATTTTTTTTGCATTATATTATTTTATCACATATTAAAGACATGAACAAATATAATTATGTGCACCGTGTAGGGTTGAAAAAGTTTGATTGATTTCTTTAATTTGAAGAATTAAGATTCAATCGCTCGGTACGAATCTATTACAACTCACTTTCAATTACAGAGGAAGAGAAGTTTTGATTTGACTTCTCTTTAGTTTAATGTGGGTTCTTCGTGGCGAAAGGACGCTTCTCTCGATGCTTGAGTCGAGATTACTTCCCGTTGACGGTCAAAACAAAATTGTTGAAGAGCTTGGATTGGTGCTGCAGATCTCTGAATGCTCTTGTGCGCGTAGTTTGTGTTAGACCCTAGAGGGGGGTGATTAGGGTCTTATGCTAATCTAATCCTATTAAATGCCAATTAAAATTACTTAACAAGTATATTCTTGCAGGATAGATGTACAACTAATTATGAGCAAGAATATGCAATATACACAATGAGATATATCCTATATGATAGAATTATATGCAAGGATATATAAACAACACAAGGGTAAATAATCTACACAAGTGATAGGGCAATGTAGTGAGCAATATGCAAAGGCGATATGAGATATGAAAACAAGAATAAGAACGCCAAGCAATCACAAACACACGATATGTTTACGAGGTTCGGTCCCCATGACCTACGTCCCCGCTCCTCACCTCGAGGAGATCTCCACTATCACAACCGGGTTTTCTACGTTCACCCGAACAACGTTTACACCACACAATACAATCACTATGCAATCACACCTCACACACTAAGTGTTGGTCCTAGCCCGTGTCCTCCTCCTCAAGTGCTCGGTTACAACCTCTCCCTAGGCACGTCAACCGATGCCACTCCTCTTGGATTCGACCCCGTCTCTTACCACACACTCCTCACTCGGTGTACAAGTGTATTACAAGTGATTCTCACGATAAGCACAATGTAATAAATGATTTGTTCTCTCTAACAAGGTGAGAACTCAATTAAGCTCACTCTCAATGTTACAAACTCTCACCACCCAACTATACTATGTATGAAAGATACAATAAGCTCAATGTGGGTGTGTGTAACAATGAGTGAAATCAAAAACAAACTAAACTCAATATAAAACTAGCTTTAACAGAATTGATAATTAACAAATAATTATAAGTAAAAGCTAGAGTTGAGTTTAGGAAAACTTCTCTAAATCAAGATGGAGAGATGGAGATTTGAAGCCCAAACAATAAGATAGTCTCCTCCACTTGTGAAAGCTAAAACAGCTTTAAACCAAACCCTTAAACAAGCTTAACCAAGCTTAAACTCTTTTAACAAAACCCTTGTTTTAAAACACTTAAAAACAACATTAAAAAGACATCAGCAATGGGTATTTATACCCTCTAACAACTCAGCCAAAATCCCAGGCAAAAAGACAGAAAAAGCCCCAAGCCAACGGTAATAAAACTAGCCGTTAGAAGCTGAGAAAACACCCATCGGTCGACCGGAAAATTCGTCGGTCGACCGGACATTTCCATCGGTCGACCGGACCGGTCGACCGACAGCTTTCTGTCGGCCCAGTGAGATTTTGACCTCAGGTTCGGTCGACCGGTGCGGTCGACCGAATTCTGACATATTAGAAAACTGTTTTTGCTGATTTAAAACGCTGTTTAAAAATATCAAACAAATTCCAAAAAATGTAAAACTTTGGGGAATGATTGTAGACATGATAATAAACATGCTATAAAAACTGGTTTTCTAAAAAGACTTCCCAAATGAGAAATATCATCATTTTGCAAAATAGTTCAAAAACATGAAAACCTGGAAATTGATATTTTGATATTTTGACTCAAACAACATTTTGAAACCTTATGAAATGATTGTATAGACTTGATAAAAGATACAACATGTTGTTATGAAGTCTATAACCTAGAAATACAATATTTTCATAAGATTGCATATTCTATGCAATATATTCAAAATACTAAATATGATTTCATTAAATATAACTTGTTAAAGACGAAATCATATATAGGCACGTAAACATGAAACAACATAGTATTTTCCAATCCTATTCATTTGTTTCATATATAAACCCAAAAACATATGTGTATATATATATAACTGTATATATACAAAACCAAAACTTGTATATAACTATATACATAGAAACCAAAACTTATGTATATATATACATATATATCACTATATATATGTATGAAAACCAATATAATGTGTGTGTATAGAAAATTTGAGCTTAGAGTACTTAACACACATAATATAAAACCTAAACTAAGTTACCCAAGCTTGTTCTTGATCTTCATTGAGCTCAACTTGGTACACGTTGCGGATGAAGCTTGTAATTGGATCTTTAACTTGAATTGACGTTGCTTCACTCCACAATTCCGCCAACCTCCATTTGATATCGTCGTTATGGCGCAATCCATCCATCCTCCAACAACGTTGTTTGCCTAGAATATATACGAAAACACAAACACTAGACAAACAACATTAGAAGTAAATTGTTTGTTAAACATCATCAAAACAAGAAGGCCAACAGTTTGATCTCCGAAAATCCCCCCCAGTCTCTGCTCCCCCCTAATAGCTGCTCGAGGCTATTTATAGGAGTTCAGCACGTAACTGGCGTGCTGAAGTCATGGGAACGTGGGCATACCTGATGCGGTTGTGGGCGTAACCGACGCCTACCACTTAGCCCACGTGGCTGTCATGGTCCTCGGGACCGTTACAGCCCAATTTGAAGTGAGTGACGAGCTTCATTGTATTGGTGAACCTCGTCTTTGATGTCGAACCCTGCTGTTGGTGAACCTCGTCTTTGATATCGAACCTCGCTGTGTTGACGAGCCTCGTCTTTGATATCGAACCTCGCTGTGTTAGCGAGCTTTGACTTTGATGTCGAACATCGCTGTGTTGGCGAGCTTTGACTACGATGTCGAACCTCACTGTGTTGGCGAGCTTTGACTTCGATGTCGAGCTTCGCTGCTGTGAGGTTCTTGTGCCGACTCGAAAGACAGTGATGATTGATTCGAAGTCCGAGACGAGACAACCCTCATGTGTCGACTCGAGAGGTGATAGCCGACTCGAAGTTCGAGACGAGACCCAAGACGAAATCTCCTTCGTGTCGACTCGAGAGGCGGTGATAGGCGACTCGAAGTCCGAGACGAGACCCCTTTGTGTCGACTCAAGAGGCGGTGATAGGCGTCTCGAAGTCCGAGACGAGACCCCTTCGTGTCAACTCGAGAGCCGTTGGTAGTCGACTCGAAGATCCGAGACGAGACGACCCCCTGTGTCGACTCGAAAGACTGTGATCATCGGCTCGAAGTCCGAGACGAGACGACCCCTGTGTCGACTCGAAAGGCGGTGTTAATCAGCTTCGTTGCCTTGTCGAGCCGGAGCCTCGTTGTCTTGTCGAGCCTCGCCTTTCTATGAGTTCGAATCAGGATTTCAACTGAACTTCGACGTTTGTCTTGGCTAGCGAGGTTCGTTATATTGAGTTGCGACCATCGTCTGCCTCTTGGCAATTTCTGAGTGCCTACACACGGCACGTGCACTACATCAGTTTAAAAAAAAATGAGGTTACCAACTAATCATTAAGTGAGGATAATTAATTTTTATCGGGCTTTGGTGCCAATTTATCCTATCACTGACAGAGTCGACAGATTTTAAACGCAGCAGGCTGCATCAGCCTTCTCATTTATTTATCAAACCGAACTTCTAAGCTAGCGCCTCGGTTGAGATCACTGTTCCAACCCGTCTAATTTGCCTCTAATCAAAGCTTGAGCTATATGGCTCCACACCCCCTACAATCCTCCTCTCGAGAACCCCTCAAATTCCTTCCCAAATTCGGCGGGTCAGCGGGCAAGAAGAAGGAAGACTTTTCGTTGGATTTGTTCCTATTCAGTGCTCTGGATGGTTTGGTTCGGAATCTTGTGGTGTCGGATCGAGGATGCAAGAAAGTGGGCAAGGGAATTTTCATGAAAAGGGAAGATTTTGGGGGGTTTTTTCTAACGAATTTGAGGTTTGCGAGAATTGCCGGGGGGATTTCGAGGTCCAGTGGCGCCGAATCCTTCAGTGCTGCTTCAACGACTGAGCTCGCGCCTCGGTTCTCGGCTCAGAACTTCTCGCAGTACGCAAAGGGGGAAGGTATATACAGAGAGTTCGGCTTTGATACGCTATTGAACCGAACAACTTTGTCATGCAAATTGAATTGTAGTTTGCGCAGGGGGCTTGTCGAAATTATGTTTTACCCGCGAAAACTGAACGCGCATGCAACACTATTACCTGCTTATACACAGACCAAGAGTTAAAAATCTCAACATGCAGGCAACACACTCAGCAGTAGCATCAAAAATCTTTTTAACCATCACCGCACTTCTACGTAGGACTTCATTTTGGCTGAGTTCCGCAAAACTGCGACTGTTAAAAAAAAATTACTTGGAGAAAAGATTAGCATAACTATTTTCGGCAGATTATCTTTATTGAAAAGGCCCATCATGATTGAATGTTTCAGTTCAGGTTAGAGATGCAAGTTTTGCTGTCGTTAATTTGAAGCATCGTATATACTTTGGCGCTTCAGCTTCAACATTTCGTGACGCTTGCTGATTACAAGCGAGCGAGATCACCTTTCATTTCTTAAGCAAATCATTTTCTACAGGAAGGCAATTGTTTGAGGAGCTGGACGGAAATAAGGATGGGAGAGTAAGCCTTGGAGATCTTGAAATTGCTACGGGCGAACGACGAATACCAAAGATGTAAGCTCTGGTAGCTTTTGCGTTGCACTAGAAAAGACACTTTTTTTTTCTCTTTCCAAAATTAACTGATTTATGATGCAGCAACAATTCTTGCGATTTTCACTGAAGTCATTTGGTCAAACATCGAGATTCCCTGTTTCTGGACTGCTACCGTAGAATAAGAGAGTTGAGAGGAGACGGATATATTGCTATTATTAATTAAATCTTAAAGATTATAGCTGATGAAAACCTTTTCACACTACATAAAACATTAGAGGAATTTGATGGCATACAAGTTCATTGAAGCATGGATGACAATTATCCTGTAGAATATAGATATCGAGGAATGCATGCAAACATCTATTATTTCTCTGAAATTTTTCTTTATTGTTTATCTTGTTTATTGTTCCTTCGTTATTTCTCAGTTATGCAGTTGCGTATAAAACAGATGTAAGGTCATTATTTTATCTGGCTTTGTATTTTTGTAGATGAAAATCTAATACATCTGGAATTCAGGTATAATATACTTAAATGTGATCATGTTAGCAGATTCCTAACATGGGTACTGTCCATTTTCCGCTACTGAATCTTAATATTTAAATATATAGGACGAGAATCACCATAAACAAATAAATACAAATTGTGTCCTTAACATGAGTGTTTTTACCACTCTCAAAGGAGTAGGTTAAATGTAGTAGGCTTACCTTTGAATTTATTGCTGCTTAACATTACAGAAACAAGTGTCATGAAGCTAGCAGTGCAGTTCCTTTTTCCCGACCAGCGGAGCCACTAGCTCAAAGTGTTCTGAAATCTGCATTGGCAGGAGGGATTGCTTGTTCATTTTCTGCTTTTATGATGCACCCTTTAGATACATTCAAGGTAACCTCACAAGTCTGTTGACCAATCCTTGCTATATAAAAAACGACAAATAGAGGAGATAGATTTAGATAAGAATCTAATGTCTTGTGAAATTATAAAGAAGCTTATAGCCCATTTTCAAAATAAACTTGGTGGTGGAATGGCACAATCCAGAAGGCAATTTCAAGTAAACCATGTATCTTATAAAACTTAGTGTATATGCACAATAATAAAAAATATAAAATGAAATAGTGAAAAGGTAGATAGTAAAACAGGTAGTGAGGATAAATCTGAGGCATATGATAGTGTAATAGTTAATTAGTAATATTTGAAAGGCTAGGGAATGCCTGACGTGCGAATGGAGGAGAAGCACTTAGCGGCTACGAGAATAAAGCTGTGCAAACTCAATATTGCTGGTTATATAAGTTGCCTATTGGACGGTTCACATGATAGTGCTAAATTGCTAGAGCTAGGCATCATATGTTGCACTAGTGAATCTTGTGATCCTCTTTTCTTCAGCAGTTTTTGAGTCCAGATCATTATTTATTCTGTTTCCTCTGTAACTCATTTTCATATAAAATACGCATTCCGTTCACAATGTGGATTACGGGCTAAACATTTTATGTTCCAATATATTGATATTCTTTAAGCCCGATCTCAAGGCCTCTTATTGCCCGATCTCAAGGCCTCTTATTGTTTTCTCTTGAATATTTGATTCAGTTCGAGCATTATTAATGATCTACTCCTTTCTCAGACTTGCATGCAAGCATCCGCACTGTCATTTCCAGAAATTATCGCAAAACTGCAGGAGCTAGGGTTTCAGGGCTTGTACAAAGGTTCCATCCCAGCAGTTCTTGGCATGTTTACAAGGTAAGTATTTCTTTCAGAAACGGTATTTTAGGGACGAAGCAGTACTAACCGAGTCGCAGTTTGCTTTCATTGGCAGCCATGGATTGAGAAATGGACTCTGTGAAGTTAGCAAGTCTGTTTTGACCAAGGCAGCTCCTGGACTTCCAGATATCCAGGTAATGCAGTATATCTGTGGAGGACTGGTTATTTTTTAGAGTTAATTGCACGTAGACCCCATGCAGCATAACTATTTTGAACTTACTACCCCGTAGTTTCACTGTCGCAGATAGACTGTCCGGCTTATTTCTTTGGTTCTTTTACCCTTGGTGAAATTTTGGCAGATATTGCCCCAGGTGAAATCTGTGAGTCTACATGAGGGTCAAAGAGTAGGAAAGAATTTAACCCAGGGGACTATCTGCGACAATAAAATAAGGTAGTTAGTTCAAAACAGGGATACTGTCTTTATAATGGGTATATCAGGTTGTGCTTGTGAACGCGGAAGTTAGTGGAGAGTGGGGACCACGAGCACGAGCTGGGCAAATACCAATGAT
>BQKN01064154.1:73474-86160 GCA_022839385.1 Asparagus kiusianus
CATTGTCCAACGTATACACAGCTCAGCTTTCCTTGAATTGTGTGAAAACTTTGTACGAGTGGGAATCAATTTTTGAAATCAGGTCAGCTTTACATATTGTCCAACGTATACACAGCTCAGCTTTTCTTGAATTGTGTGAAAGCTTTGTACGAGTGGAAATTATTTTTTGAAATCAGGTCAGCTTTACACATTGTCCAACATATACACACTCAACTTTCCTTGAATTATGTGAAAGCTTTGTACGAGTGGGAATCATTTTTCCCAATCAGGTCAGCTTAACACATTGTCCAACGTATACAGCTAAGCAAATTTGAATTTTGTGACAAATTGATAACTGGAAAGCATTTCCTGAAATCAGCTCAACTTTACACATTGTTCAATGTATACAGCTAAGCAAAGTTTTATAAATAGCATACTAGATTAGGTACATCCACACAATTACTCGTTGTTGTGTTAAAATTAGTATTCTCCATTTTTGCATACTTCAGTCATTCTTTTCTTACTTCAAAAATGAATTTCGATGCTGGAGGTCCATCATATTTATCATCATCTTCATTTTCGGATGATGATAATTTTCTGTCCAATATCATTGAAGAGATTGATGAAACCGAAGAAGTAATTTGTAAGTACATCAACAACAACATAATCCTCGTTAACAATTTACGTCAACAAAACTACCAATCGATCCATGGTGGCTCGATTCCCGGTCATGCAATGATCAACCGCGATCGAGAAACTGCGCATCAGAATTTGGTCATAGATTACTTTGCCGATAATCCACATTTTGGAGAAGATATGTTTCGTCGTCGATATCGGATGTTAAGAAGTTTGTTCCTTCGTATTGTTGATGCAGTGAAAGATCGTGACTATTACTTCCAACAACGAAGTGATGGACTTGGTAGAATGGGATTATCATCGTTACAGAAAGTAACAGTTGTTTTTCACATGTTAGCATACGATCTACCAGCTGATGCTACGGACGAATACGTTAAAATAGGTGAGTCAACAGCAATTGAAAGTATGACAAAATTTTATCGTGCTATGGTGAAAATATTCGCAGAGCGGTATCTACGAACACCTAACGCTAACGATATTGCTAGGCTACTCTATATTGGTAAAAAACGTGGTTTTCCAGGAATGTTAGGAAGTCTTGATTGTATGCATTGGAAATGAAAAAATTATCCAATGGCATGGTCTTGACAATACGCAGGACGTCGTGGGTCACCAACTATTATCCTTGAAGCTGTGGCAGATTATGATCTTTGGATATGACATGCATATTTCGGTATGTCAGGCACCAATAATGATATCAATGTGCTGGAGTCATCTAATCTTTTCTCTAATCTAGCTCAAGGTATTGCTCCTCCCGCTCACTATGTTATTCAAGGAAAAAAATATAATATGGGTTATTATTTAGCTGATGGTATATATTCAAAATGGGCTACTATTGTACAAACAATCCAACAGCCACAAGGTAGGAAGAAAAAATATTTTGCCATGAAACAGGAAGCATGTAGAAAAGATGTAGAACGTGCGTTCGGAGTTCTCCAATCATGATTTGTAATTGTGGTAGGATCAGCACGTTTTTGGAAAAAACATGGATTACATGACATAATGACTGCATGCATTATTATGCACAATATGATAATCGAGGATGAACGTGACCTTTATGCACCAATTCAAGAAGTGAGGGAAGCACCAACACCAGAAGTTGATATTGTAGCAGATGAAACTATAAGATTTACTCAATTTATTACATGTTACAGACAAATTAAGGATAAAGATGCCCATATTGCGCTTCATAATGCATTGATAGATCATTTATGAGAGGAATACACTATTTCAGATAGTTAAGTGCATATTAAATTTGTAATTTTTACATTGTTGTTAATGTTTAATTATTTTCTTGTATTTTACTTTCTGTTGTGTTCTTAAATGTAATATTTTGGCAATATCAATAATAAAAATATAATATTTTAGCAATCAAGTTATTTTAATTAATAAAATAATATTTTATTATTTTATTAGTTTAATTTTTTAAATAATAAATCATTTTGTTTGAAAAATATGTGGAAAAAATAAAATTTGATATGTGGGGTTAATTGTTGAAATAGTTAAAAATATAGGAATAAAAAATAATAATATAAAAGTAGATAAAAAAGAATATACTGAGAATATTCTTTTTTGGTGCAAAAAATGGTGCAATGGGTTGGAGATGAATTACTGTTAGATGTGACTTTTGTACCATTTTGATGCAAAATTTGCACCATTTTGGTGCGATGGGTTGGAGATGCCCTGAGTATCTTAAATCATACCTATTTTCGCATTAGTCCCTCAAATCTTCATATTTTGATATGAGTCCCTCAAATTGCATTAAGCTGTATAGTCCCCATGGTTAGTTGGTGTAAAAAATGCAAGGAATATTATGTTAACTTTAACCCTAGCCATAAATTAACATTAATGCCCTCACCTAATAAACTCAAACCCGCTAGTGAGCTTCTCCCAACCGAAACCCATTAACAGTCCCACCAAAACCCAAACCCGTTTCCCCTCTTCCTTCTTCTTCTCCCCAACGACAAAAAGCACAGTAAATTCCAAAATCAACGGCTATTTCAAAGGGAGAGATTACAAAATGCCATTGATACTCCTCCAGGCTTAATTTCTCCATATTCAACAAAAATCCTAAACCCTTAAAACTTAAACACACCATAAACACACATTTCGACAATGGCAGTGATCAAATAAGATAAAAATCCAGTAAATCATCGACAAATAAGGCATGAAACTAGTTGCAAACCTAATTGAACAATGAAATTTCAGTAACACAGAAATCTACTGAAAAATGGGTCAAAACTAAGGGGAAAACTGAACAGAACAACAATATTCACAATAAGACAATAAAATTAGAGAATAAATTAGGGCAAAATGCAGCTTTACAATTGCTGAAAACCCTAAAAAATGAAGGGCTTTTAACCCTAAACACAACAAAAAAAACCCCTAAAAAGAAGAAGACTTGAAACCCTAAAAAAGGAGCGAAATCAGTGAACAAAATTTTACCTCCACAATTGCTTAACGTCTTCACATCGGCCAAGACTCGCGGCTATTCTTCCCCCCACTTTGTAACAAGCGATTTGAATTGATTTTGAGGCGATTTTTTGGCTATTTTGGGGGTTTTTGTACAAGATCACAAATTAGGGCAAAAAACCCGCGCTCAAGCGATAACTAGAGAGAGAGAGAGAGAGAGGGAAAGAGAACGAGATTGAGAGAGCGCTGTTTTGTTGGGCTGAATAAAACTGCAGGGTATTTTGGTAACATAGCATGCGGTTACGGGTTAACACAGCTACACTTCGGTGTTTGTAATAGAAAAGCTATCAGGTGAGCTTCTTTATTAAAACTTATAACTAGCTCTTACTAGCTTTTAACTTTTATAATAAAAATACACAGAATTAGATGAGCTTGTAAGCTATCTTTTGTAAAAGGTGCCTTATACTGACTTTTTAAAATGTGACTACAAGTTGATTTATTTAATATTTTATTAAGTAAGTAGATATTTAAAAAAACTAGTTTAAAAAGTTAGTTTGACTAAAAAATAAGCTCCCCAAACACCCTCTTAATACAATTTGAGAGACTGATATCAAAATATAAATCTTAATACAATTTGAGAGACTGATATAAAAATATAAAGATTTGAGAGACCAACACCAAAATAGGTCAGGTTTAAGGGTCTAATATTGAAAAACCCCAAAGATTAAAAAAATAAAAAAAGGAGCTAAAATCGTTGAAGATGATTAGGGGGTGTTTGTTTCAAATCCTATAATTTTAGGATATGGATTTTATCATTGGATTTGAAATCCATAGGCTTTTTAACAAAGGTTGGGATTTCTAAAACTTTGTTTGTTTCATCAATATTTTAGGATTTGGAATACTATAATTTATAATATTAAATTGTAGCATTATAAATTTTAGAATTTGAAATTCATAGCTGTAGTAAATAAGTTTTCGGATTACCAAAATAATAATTGGTGAATATAAGAACCTTTAGTGAGCTTACCTCACACAAAAAATAAATATAATTGTATTCAATTGGAGAAAGCATACCCATTCAAAATTATAATCCAACGGCTATAAACGGTCATGAACTAACTCGAGACAATGTAAATAATAAAATGAAAAAATAAAATGAAAACAATCTCAAACTCAAATATCTAATGCTATAAACGGTCATAGAACTAACATTGTACAAATTAGAACTCACTAGACAAACATTAGAACTCACATGACATATATTAGAACTAACATGAGCTGCGATAGAACTAACATGACATAAATTGGAACTAACATGATACAAATTAGAACTCATGAGGCATAAATTAGAACTAACATGGTATAAATTAGAACTCATGAGGCATAAACCATGCACACAATTGAAACAAAGGCCACGCAAGGACTGAAACCAAAGACCAACCATAGCTGACCAACCAAAGGCCAAACAAGGACTGAAACCAAAGGCCAACCAAAGGACACAACTGAAACCAACTTCATAACCAACCCAGGAGCTGAAACCAAGGCCGAGAGCAAGGCTGAAACCATACCAAAAATCGATCGCCAACATGTAATATCCAAGACTGAATCAAGGCTGAAACCAACTCGAGAGAAATTAAGACTCGAACAACCCAAGATTGAAACCAAACCAAAACTTAACACAATTTATAGAAAATGTGCTCAGAAAAGGCCATTTTCTTTATTATCTGCATCGCCATGAAGTTTATAATAGCAATGTTGGTTGCATTTATTGCCTCGCCAATTGATTACTAGTATAAACTTTGGTTGCATATATTATATATCCGTCCATCATCATAGCATAATATCATATTATCAGTGTCGTAACAGCCAATGCCAATAACTAAAAACCAAGCACCGGGTCATATAACCAGGAACTAACAACTAAACACAAAGTTATGAAAACCAACATGCAATTCACAAATAGGCAGCACAAAGGAAACCAAACCAATGATGAAAGCAATGTCGAGACCAACATATCAAATTAGAACTAACATGAGATACGACAGAACTAACATGGTATAAATTACAACAAACATGGTTTAAATTAGAACTCACATAGCATAAATTAGAACTAACAAGAGCTGCGATAGAACTAACATGACATAAATTAGAACTCGTATGGCATATATTAAAACTAAAATGAGCCGCGATAGAACTAACATGGTATAAATTAGAACTCACATGTCATAAATAAGAACTCACATGACATAATTAGAACTAACATGAGCTACGATAGAACTAATATGGCATAAATTAGAACTAACATGATATAAATTAGAACTCACGAGGCATACCATATGCTGTCTAAAAATCACAACAGATAGCCAATCTCCATCAAACACCGATGATGAAAGTTACACTTCGACGGCTTCCAGAAGGCTACAATTTGAAGACTTTCATGTAGATCACTGAAGGTTACAATCTGACGACCTTCACAACAACTGATGGAAGCTCTAATCAACAGCCTTCACAATCAACATCGGGAGTTACAATCTGACGACTCTCATATTTTAAAAGAGCCAAGACGAAGATTACAAGATGACGGTCTTTGCAACGTTCTAATAAAAGAGGCTACAAATTGACGGTCTTTTTAAATCCAGACGCAGAGCTCACCTATGCGTCTCAGATTCAAATCGCATAGCTCGTGGTTGTGTTCCCAGAACGAACCGCATAGGTCCTCCCTGTGTTGCCACACCAAAACGCGGAGGTCCTCCTTGCGTGTCAGCAACAAAACGCAGGGGTGAACCTATGTTGCAACATCAAAACGCAAGGGTCAAACCCGCGTTGCAACATCAAAACGCGGGGGTCAGACCCACGTTTTTGGCGTTCGACTGGTTCAAACAGAACTTGAATGGTCTTAAAATCGTATCTCCACTTAATAGGGTCGGTTACACCCCATTATGAAGAGATTTTAGGAGGGATTACACCCCTTAAACCATTGAACAGTTCCAAAACTGTTTCCCATGATTTGAGGATGGTTACACCCCACTTAGGAGTGATTTAATGGGCGGTTACACCCCCTTAATCCCCTATAAAAACGAGTAAACTCAACTGAGTTCAGGGCTTTTTTTGGCTGACGGGTTATCTTTGGATCCTTGAACATTTTCGGATCTGAGGAGCAGCAAGGGGCACCTCCTCTTTGATCCTTCGATCCCGAAAGAAGATCTTTCATCCTTCGGCTGGAGCTTGGGAGATCGGTAACAGGAACTTCTTCATCCTTGGCTTATAACCGACTTTCGGTTAAATCAACTCTTTCATAGAGTTTCAAACTCGTTCAGAGTTATCAACTCGTTCAGAGTTATCAACTCGTTCAGAGTTATCAACTCGTCCAGAGTTCTAAAACTTGCTTTGCAAGTTCTCCAAAACGTCAAATCATGAGGAGAAGACCACGTTCCAGTGAAACAAGACGTTCGGATCGTCAACGAGAAGCAAACTCGACGCGAGCATTCGAGAGAGGCATCTCATCACCACCGTGAAGAACCCAGACTTAAACAAAGAGGAGAATTTAGATCAATTCTCTTCTCTTTTGTAATCGGGAATTCAAATTATAATTGAGATTGAGAGAATACAAATCAAATATATTTCTTTCAATTTTTCTTTTACTACAAAATTTCCACCAAACACATACATTAGAACTCATATGACATATATTAGAACTAACATGAGCCGCGATAGAACTAACATGTCATAAATTAAGACTAACATGATACAAATTAGAATTATTGTATATAGAAATAAGAACCAGCGGAAACTATAAGGTATTTAAGTGCTAAAGCTTTATAACATCACCATGACTTTGTAACTCTAGCAAGCTGAAAGGAAATCTAATATGTTGTATCCTCTGTTGGGGCCCCTCCGATTTCATAATTTAACTACACTCGAGTTCATGTTTACCTTGAAAGTCAATTGCACAACATATAAGTGCTGCCAAAATGATAAATTTCCACGATTTCAACCTCCTAATGAATTAAATGCAAGTTTGTACCACAACCAATCAACAAACTCATAGATTTTAACAACAACAACAGCTCAAATCTCAAATCTACAAACAATTAATAGAAAAAAGAACACAAACGTCCATCTAAAACATCACAAACTAACTCAAAATTCTCAAATTACCTTCAATTTCTCGAGTCGGCTATTCAAACCCTAAGAGAAGCCTTCAAAGAGAGCGCGAAGAAAGGAATTGAGCAGCGGTGAGAATTAGGGTTGGTTGAC
Organism: Asparagus kiusianus; assembly: GCA_022839385.1. NCBI lineage: Eukaryota > Viridiplantae > Streptophyta > Magnoliopsida > Asparagales > Asparagaceae > Asparagus > Asparagus kiusianus. The sequence goes on from BQKN01064154.1 coordinate 80,756, forward strand.
CAGCGAAGCACGAGATCACAGCTCAGAGATCCTTTGCTTTGTTTGATTTCAGCAAAAACTTCCCCCTTTTACGTTTCACGAGACGGAGAATGGATCTAAGAGAGGAATTAATTTGTGAGAAATAGAGGAGGGCGACGAGAACCCAGCGGGAAGAGGAGGCGTCGGAAGATTTGGTAGCGGGAAAAGGAGGCGCCAGGTCAGATTTTGAGGCAGGAAGAGGAGGCGGCAATTAGGAATTGGCAGCAGGAAATAGAGGCGGGTAAAAGAGGAGGGAGGTGGTGACGGGAATGAGGGTTTTGGTTTCGGGAGCTGAAAAAAAGGATGAGCTGGATGGATTTTGTCAGATATCCACCCCACATCCCACATGAATGAGAGGATTTTACAAATCCTAAAATATATTATTTTTTTATTATTTGATGGTTTAATATTCCAAAACTAATTTTGAAACAAACAAGTTTTATGGAATCCCAAAACTAAAAAAAAGCCTCTTTTTACATCCCAAAAATTCAAATTCACCCTATATCCCAACAAAATGAAACAAACACCCCCTTAGAGAAAGAGAAAATAACAAAACTTTTGTTACCTCTCTTTATATCCTAGGCACGAGCAAGGAAAAAATCGCCGAAGATGGCGATTTCACGGCGCAGGAGAACGAATAAATCGATTAAAAAAACAGTCGGGGGCGGAGAGAGAGATTAAGGGGTCACCGGTTCGTTTATGGCATCTGGACGCGTGCCAAAAACACGCTGGTTTAGATTTCGAACGACCGAAATCAAACCCGACCCGACCTGATTCAGGTCAATATTTATCCGGATGTACGTGTATATTAAACAATGGGGCGGTGGGGAATTAAGGAGAGAGGATTAGATAAAATTACCCTAAAGCAACAATTTATCATATCATCACTTAAGTGTTTTTTCAGCAGTCTAGAATACTGATTTCATTTTTATTAATTTTTGAAATTTCATTGATAAGTTATGATCACATGACCATTAATTATCAAGTTTCTTAGTTTCGATCTTCTTTCTAGCCAATGGTGTGAATTTTATATCTCATTTTCTAACTTGTGATTTCTTAAAGTTACTGTAAAGGTAAAAGGTTCCTGTAAATATCCTGTGAAGTTCTTCCCACCATCCATCAAAATATAATGTCAACAGCAAAATAAGTTCCGAGACTTCAAACCAATCTTACCTACACACTTTATCCTTATTTTTTAGAAAAATAATCAAAGGTTTATACCTTTGATATTTTCTTATTGTGAAATAATCAAAGGTTACTCTTATGGAGCTTGTCCACTGATGTCTAAAACCTAAGGTACTGTTTGGCAAAGGGTTAAGTGAGGGTTAAAGAGACTTAAGCCCTTCTTAATCCGCCAAACACAAAAAATGTATACAAGGGTTAAAGTGAGTTAACTCTCCATAATTTGCTAAACATAAAATATATAGAAGGGTTAAGCTAACCCCTCTAGAGGGATTAAAATGAGTTAACCCCTCAAAATGAGGGGTTTACTAATACTCCTATTTATAAGGATTAAGAGTTAACCCTTCTAATTATAAAGAAAATAGTTAAAATCATTGTTATTTCCAAACACTAAAATTGATCACAAGGGCTAAAATAAAACTTATTTAACGGGTTAATAATTTAGTCCTTCAGATTACCGAATGGCCAAGTACATTAATCCTTCCCTTTAACTCCTCTTCATTAACCCTTTGCCAAACGTGGCCTAAGGTTTCGTTTGGATATCATTGTGTTTTTCTTATTGTGTTTTTGTAAAAAAATCATGGTGTTGTGTTTTTCCCTTAAAATGTTGTAAAAAAACCATGATAAGTATTTTTGGTCAACACTAGTTTAACTCATTACAACATTAGTATTAAACATATTATTAATATATTATATATTAATTATAATAAAATATATTATAATAAAATATTATAATACTTAGTTTACATTATTATAATATTATAAGTATTAATATAATACAATATAATATTGTATAATGTATTATAATATTATGTTGTACTTTAATGAGTTATATTATAGGAAAAATTGCTTCTAGCCTCCAATTTTATTACAAGTGTTTCAGCCCCTGCCAAGACTTTTCAACGTTCCCAAAACTCCCAAAAGTAAACCGATTATTCTTTGAGTCCCCAAAACACAAAACCTAAGAATTTTAAATATGTGAAGGCCATAATACTCTTTCTCTCTTTCTCTTTTTTTTATCTGTGATGATTTTCCACCACATCTCTGCGTGAATCAGCCGCCTCCGATGTTGATGCAGGTGTCGCTAGATCTCAACCTGCAGTCTTGTCAGATCAGCTGGCTCATGGTCCCCATGCTACCTTCTATGATGCCTCCGCCGCCACAGGCGATGGTGGTGGCTCTGTCGTCGATGGATCTTGTTCTTGGAGGGTGCTTTCAGCGGGAGATAATCGGTGGGGTCCGGAGGCAGGAGGCAGGAGGCTGAGAGTGTCGGTGGGAGGGGATTGCCGTTCGATCTAAATGAGCCACCGCCGATGTTGTCGATGCTGTTTTAATATAGTTTTCTTTTTCCCTTTTTCCCCTTCTTAGAACTTAGTGCGATTGTATATAATTAATTTTGTTGTCTTTTACTTTGGCTTTTTTGGTTTCTAGTTTAGGAATGAAGGGGGAAGTGAAGTTCAGATTTTAGAGTAAAAACTTTAGTGCTGGCGTAGCTATTTTGGTGATGAATTAAAGGCTTGACTTCTTTTAGAAATTGATCTCTTTACCGGATATATGTGAAGGTGTTACGAGTTGGTTGTTATGGTTATGGGTCGGTTGTTAAGGTTAAGGGTTGGTTGTTAATGTTACGAGTCGATTGTTAATGTTACAGATTGGTTGTCAAGGTTATGGGTCGGTTGTTAAGCTTACGGGTCGATTGTTAAGGTTACGGGTTGGTTGTGAACCTCAGTAACCTCCGTAACCTTAAAAACTGACCCATAACCTTAACAACAAACTCGTAACCTTCACAACGCGTAACCTTGACAACCGATCCTAACCTTAACAACTGACCCATAACCTTAACAACCGACCCCTAATCTTAACAACCAAACCGTAACACCTTCACAATCGACGTGTATCCTACACAACTAACCCGTAACCTTCAAAACCAACATGTTACCTCTCTTCACCATCAACTCATAAGCTTAACAACAAATTTATTACCGTGGAATAACAATAATATATAACTTTACATACTCTATTTTAATCTCAAGTTACCGAGGTTCACCACCAATCTGTAATATTAACAACCGACCCGTAACCTTACTAACCGACTCGTAACCTTAACAACCAAACTGTAACACCTTCACAACCAACGCATATCCTTCACAACCAACGCGTAATCTTCACAACTAACTCGTAACACCTTCACAACTGACGCGTATCCTTCATAACCAACCCGTAACCTTCAAAACCAACATGTAACCTCCCTTCACCACCAACTCATAAGCTTAACAACAAATTTGTTACCGTGAAATAGCAATAATATATAAATTTACATACTTTATTTTAATATCAAGACATCAATTTCCTTACAAGTATTCCGCCGATGAACGAACATTGTTTTCTTCCCGACTGTGAAACTTTCTCGTCGCTTCCTTACAAATATTTCACTGAAAATACAAGTTTTCTCATGACTTTTTCTTCGCCTCATGAACAAAGGCCGGAAAAGTATTACCGCCGATGTTGACGCCATCGGAAATTTTGGAGGAACTAGAATATTTCCCCCTAAAACCCATTTTAAATCATCACGATAACATCATGAGAGAGAGAGAGAGAGAGAGAGAGAGAGAGAGAGAGAGAGAGAGAGAAATAGTATTATAGTCTTCACATGTTTAAAACTCTTGCGTCTCGTTTGGTACGTAGGAATGGACTCAAATGAGAATAGAATTGAAGAATGAATGAAATGAAATGTATGTGGGAATGAAATGTCCATTCCTATTCTCTTGTTTAGGTGCTTTTGTAGAATGAAGCTAGAATGAAAATCTCATTCCGATTCCTATGTTTAGTATCATTAGTTCACAAGTGAGAATGGAATCTTATTTTCTAATAATGCCTTTACAACAACATAGATTTTTAAAAAGATAAAAATAAACATTAATGATAATAACTAAACAACTTTATTTTTTAAAATAAACTTCATAAAAATATGCAATATTTCGTGTTTCTATCCTAGAATCCATTTCCCTATATATGCAAGCCTAAGGAAAAACATCTTAATTAATTGTTCATACATATCCATGTTATTAATCTGGTTAAGTCGCTCAATAAGACAATATTTTTAGATTTATTGTTGTTATCAATGGGGATGTAATTGGAAATTACGTAACTAATTTGATTCCCACTTGAATGGGCTCATTCCTCGTCAATTCACTTGGAATGCTCATTCCCACAAAAAATAGGATTGAGCATTCCAACTTCTAAAAATGATTATGTTTGGTATGTGGGAATGAGAAGTGAGAATGGTCATTCCATTCCATCACATTCTCGCGTACCAAACGAGGCGTTGGGTTTTGTGTTTTGGAGGCTCGCGTAATTATGTGTTTGTTTTTGGGGATTTTGGGAGCGTTAAAAAAGTCTTGGGAGGGGGTGGATCACTTGTAATGAAATTGGGGGCTAGAAACAATTTCCCCTATAGTATATTATAATAATTATTATTATATTAGGATCATTACATATTATTTTCAAATAATTATATACTTAGTTATTTTGGTATATCAATTTACTATTGTTATATATAATATTAATATTTTTTATAATAATGTTATTTTATTATTAATATAACATTATACTATTATTCATATAATATAATATTATTAATAATGTTAATATTATGTTATTACTAGTATGTTATTAAGAAATTAATATATTAAATATTTTAATATTATACAACATGTTATAGTTTTAATATGTTAGAGTTTATTAATAGTACTTTAATAATATATTAATAATTTATGATATAAATAAATATTATTATATTATGAATATATTATTTTACATTAACACTTGTTATCAATAAATTATTTTATTATTAAAAATTATTTACTTTATAATAAATTATATATTTATTATATAATATATTAATATTTTATATGTTATATTACATTTACTATACAATAGATTATTATAATAATATTATTATATTGTTATTTTATTATTAAATATGTTACTATTATATAATATTTTATAATTATTAAGTTATTACAATTTATTTATTAAAAAGTTAATAGTATTATAGCAATTATACTATTGTATAGTATATTATTATTTATTATCAATAATGTTTTTTATTACTTTATTTATATTTTATATTATAAAATGCATTATTAGCATATTAAATGATACGAGTTGCTGTGCGAGCACTCTTGATCGCGGAATTATCAAGA
>BQKN01064154.1:95307-111693 GCA_022839385.1 Asparagus kiusianus
CTTCGTGTCGACTCGATGGGCGGTGTGTCAGCCTCCCGCTCGAAGACTCGCCAAGAGATCTCGGGACGACACCCCTCCGTGTCGACTCGAAGGGAGGTGTCAATCCGCCCTTCGAAGACCAAGTTGCCGAGACCCCTTCGTTGACTCGAAGGGTGGTGCCAGTCTCCCTCCAAAAGTCGACTCGCCAAGACCTCGAGACGACACCCCTTCGTGTCGACTCGAAGGGCGGTGTCAGTCTCCCTTTAGAAGTCGACTCGCCAAGAAGATCTCGGGACGACACCCTTTCTTGTCGACTCGAAGGACGGTGTCAGTCTCCCGCTCGAAGACGACTCACCAGCATAAGTTGGGCCCGCCCAGCTCACCAGCATGAGTTGGGGCCCACTTGAGTTGTCCAATTCACCCGCACAAGTCAAGATTGCCAAACCCTGCCTGCTTGGTCGACTCGCCAGCACGAGTCTAACCTCATCTGATTGTTGAACTCGCCCGCTTGAGCTAAAAGCTCACTTGTAGACTTGAGCTCACCTAAAGGCCAAGCTCGCCTGGCAAACTCGCGCTTGTCAACTGCCCACTTGGGGTATGGGAACAATCACATCAATGGTCATATCCCACAAATCAAGGGGGAGAGCATGGCGCTCCTCACCTAGGCATGGCCATATCCCACAAATCAAGGGATTGGCAAGAACTCCCCCTATTTCTACAAATAGTCATTGATGGCTACAAGAATAGGCGACTGGTAGGCCCCCTAAGCGGTCACATCCCGCAGCTAGGACGATTGGTGCTCCTCACCCCTACTAGTGATCAAATCCCACAAATCAAGAGATGACTCATACCATCCATTGCCTATTTAAAGCTGCATTGGACCAACGTTTAAGGGGTTGATTGACTGCTTGGTTTTAGCTGGCTAATCATCCGACTTCTGAAAGTTGAACCTTAACTCATTTGCTAAATGCTCCATTGTTGAAGTACACTCGATCTGAACTCTCAGATTTGAGGCTCGTAGCTCTTAGTAGACTCGATCTGAACTCTAAGATTTGAGGCTCATAGCTCTTTGCAGACTCGATCTGAACTCTCAGATTTGAGGCTCATAGCTCTTTACAGACTCGTCTGAACTCTCAGACTTGAGGCTCTTAGGCGCTTTGCAAAGCTCTTGCATAGTAGCTCTCTCCAAGCAGTCGGCCGACAAGCGCAAGCACTTGTTTGGCCTCGGGTAGACTCGAACTCAATCACACCGGAGTTTCTACTGAGTACTGAATCTCCACCGCGATTTCGATCGTATCGTCCAAGGGAAGCAAATTCGACACAAGCATCGAGGGAGGCGTCCTATCGCTACCGAAGAACCCACATTAAACACAAAGGGCCTTTCCTTCTCCTCTGTTATAAACATTAATTATTAGTTTGTAATAAGCCACTCTTATAAACACAAATGACCCCTCGTCGAGAAGTCAATTTTTACACCCAACAGAAAATGATGACCACAGTGGAAGAAACCGTTTCTTCAACCAAAATGGTGGTGGCGCAGTACAACGACGTTACGACGGGGACGACTGTCGAGTCCCTTAAGATCAAGTTCGACCAAGTCAAGTATGAAGAATACTTATCTTCTTCTTCCTCTGGTAGCCGTGCATCACGCAAGCGCTACAGAGTTGCGCGTGTGGCCCGGCCTTAAGCAGCCGAGGCACCCACGCCAGAGAATTCTACCCGAGCTACAACAGAGGGTCCTACTGTCCCAAGACAGCTAAGGCTGAGCTGACGGCCAAACAAGCAAGCCAAAGGGCTGCTCGTTGGGTTCCTAAGCAACCCGCACAGTCCCCCATGCAAGAGAAGACCTTGGTGCGCGTCGGCGACCTCGCCTTTGCCGTCGACATAAGTCGCCCCCTCTCCAGAAGAGCCCAGCGACGACGACGATAAGTTCTCGCCCGCCAGGAAACCCGAGCCTACGTCTCCTATGATGTTCTGAATTACTATTCAGACCTAAGAAGAGCCAAACAAGGACATAAAGTTCCCGAGACTCGCGGACTCGGCGACTCAGGTGAGCCCCACTCCAGCAGCAAAGTCTCCCATCTGGGCGGACTTGGCGACTCAAGTGATCCCCACTCCAGCAATCGAGTTCCCCACTCGGGCGGACTCAGCGATTCAGGCGAGCCTATCTACTTAGGCGGGTTCCCTTACATTAGCAGTCTCCCATCTGGGCGAACTCGGCGACTCAGGTGAGCCCCACTCCAGCAATCGAGTTTCCCACTTGGGCAGACTCAGCGATTCAGGCGAGCCCACCTACTCAGGCGGGTTCCCTTATATTGGCAGAGTTCGCCATCTGGACGAACTCATCAACTCAAGCGAGCCCACCAAATCAGGCGAGCTTCACTCTTCAAGTCGTCTATCCAAACCAGCGAGTCGCCCAAATCAGGCGAGCTCCATGATCCAGGCGAGCCACGACTTCAAGCAGGCGGGATCCTCACAACAGGCGAGCTTCGCCTCTAAATAGAAGCCAACATGCAGGTGAACCCTAGCAGGACCACCTGAGAACCAGCCTTAGCCAAAAAGGCAAAGCTAGAATGACTCAAGCGAGCGAAACTCGCTTGAACGAGCAGTGAGCTCGAGCTCGCCAGCAGTCGGCTGAAATTCGCCCAAACTCCAAACCTCGCCTGCCAAGGCAAGGTCGCCTGAATGAGCAGCCGGCTCGAGCTCGTCTGCAGTCGGCTGGAGCTCGTCCACGTTCTAGACCTCACTAGCAGTCGGCTGAAGGTCGCCTGAATGAGCAGTCGACTCAAGCTCGTCTGCAGTCGGCTGGAGCTCGCCCAAACTCCAGACCTTCAGCAATCGGCTAAAATTCGCCCAAACTCCAGACCTCACCTGTCAAGGTAAGGTCGCCTGAATGAGCAGCCGACTCGAGCTCGTCTGCAGTCGGCTAGAGCTCGCCCACGTTCTAGACCTCACCAGCAGTCGGCTGAAGGTCGCCCAAATGCTCGAGCTCACCTGCAGTCCACTGGAGCTCGCCCACATTCCAGACTGTGCCTGTCTAGAAGAGGTCGGCTAGATCCGACACTTAGGGAATTTCCCAAGTGTCCTCATGTCGGCTCCTTCCGATGCTGGGGGTTATCACCACCAACCTACGGGAGATCTCAGGGATCATCTAACTCGTAAACACACTATTCACGAGGTGAACCTTCGGTGTCATTGCGAGAGGCTTATCCAAGCAGTACTTGCTGATTGCTAGTGTTGCGATACACCGAATCCATTGGTGTTTGAGAGACTCTCAGCAACCAAGATCTTCGCGCCGAAGACGCAATCGTCGGAATAGGCAAGTTGTTGATGACCCGGAGCTTCCGACAGCCACAGTCAACATGGCAGAGAAAGGTAAATCCTGGTATTCGGATTCCTCAGATCTTGAATATGCCCCATAATTCAGATGACTCCCCGTTGAAGAGAAGGGTGTATACCAACGCACTCGCCTTCAAATAAGAGCGGCTATCTCGTTCGATTATGCCCGTTTGTCGTCCATCTACGACAACGAGGACGAGGTGTGCTCAGCAACAACAACATCTCAGACCTCAAGCTTGGCCTACGGCAAGCACGCAAAGGTGCACATGGCAGAGTGCCATGAAGATTTGGCCAAAAAGGTTAAGGAGCAGCAGGCAACCATCAGCTATCTGAAGGAGATGATGGAGCAACTTCTTAGCGAGAAGAAGAGGAATTCGCGAAATCCACGAAAACCTCAAGGATTAGAGAGCGAGAGCTCACTCTTCCTCACATAACTGAGGAAGAAGATAATCGCGAGCCACACTCGGATTATTCCAACAAATCCTCAAGAAGACACTCGCATTCGGGAAACACTCCCCGAGACAGGAGGTTTGACGAGTTCCAGAGTCGGCTCAAAGTCCTAAAGCTCCAGAAGAACATGAACGAGCTGGGGGTGGTAAGACCATATCCGTCCGAATGGGACACGGTCTCCTACCCGGCGAAGTTCGAACTGATGAGCCTAGTCCAGTTTGATGGCAAATGATCTCCCTCCCAACATATCTACTATTTCATGTCTCAGACGGGATTCCTCACGGGGAACGACATCATTCTCACCCGACTGTTCATCGACACCCTAAAGGGAGTAGCTTTTGAATTTCGTAAGTTGGAACCAGGCTCCATCAATTCATGGGCCGATGTGGAGAGGTTTTTCTTGGCCCATTTCTTCGACGACGGTACGAAAGTATCGATGGCCACCCTGCTCGCTAACAAACAAAAGACGGGGTCAGCCAACGATTTCGTGGAAAGATTCAGGAATCGGTCGCTTCAATACCGAGACCAAGTCTCTCAAAGCATCCTGGTTGAGATGTGTTACAACAACCTCTCAATCGACATTCTGTCCAGAGTCGGCGTGGTGAAAACCCGAACCTGAAAAGAACTTGTTCACCAGGACGAGCAAGTTAAAAATATGATCAAGCGACTGGAAGCTGAAGAGCCTCAGTCCAAGAACAAAGCTTCGGAACCAAACACCTCTCGGAATCCTCGATCAAAGGGGAAAGAGACCATGGCTGTAAATGCTAATCCAGTCTCCAAGACGGCTCCGCGCCAGAATGCCAAGCCGTATGAGCAGCGCCCTCCGAGGCACTATGACTTCGATGAAGACTTGGTAATGCCTACATTCGACACTCTTCTCCGGAGCAACATAATCAAGCTTCCAGATATCACAAAGCTTGAGGACGTGAACAAGACAAATGACCCCAACTACTGTGTCTTCCACAGATTTTTCGGTCATCACACCTCCAAGTGCTATGTCCTCAAAGACAAACTGCAAGCCCTCTACGAGTCCGGAGTCCTGACAAAGGAGAGGGTCCAAAAGAAGGTGACGTCGAACATGATCAGTCTCAAATTTAGGGCAGACCTCCCTGAGGTTCACGCACTTACAGGTGTTGTACCCATCCCCAAAGCGGTGCTGAGGATTACCAATGCAGATCCTCACAATCAGCAAGACAAAGGTTTAGTGCCGTAGACTTTGCCATCAGGGCAGGTGATGTGGGTTTACCCTGATCTCCTTAATGACGAGCAGTGGACTTTCGAGTTCCTTGTACTTCACGGGATACGTCGATTCCTCCCGAGTGGACCATATCCAAGTGGATCTAGGGTCTGCACTGAGCATTGTCCCCCTAAAGCTCATCAAGCACTTAGGGATACCTCAAAAACGGCTGTCCACAACAATCATTACAATCTTTGGCTTCAACGTCACCGAAACCCGGCCTCTTGGGAAGATTCGCCTCAAGTGTCGACTAGGTGACATGAAAACTGAGATAACCTGCTATATCATCAACGCAGAACCCTCCTACAACATGTTGTTGGGTCGACCGTGAATCCATAGCAACCAGATAGTCTCATCCACACTGCACCAATGCTTGAAGTATGTGGACAACTACAACCACGTGAAGACGGTGGTTGTGGATAAACAGTCCTTCAAGGGAGTTAAAAACTACTTCATCGATTTCTTACTCTACCAGGACTCTGAATCGGGTGACAAGTCTCCGATGGAAGAACCTAGTAGTGACAACGAAGCCGACAACTTTACCAATCGGAATATGCTCTAGAGGTGAACAGCCCTTCAAGGGGGTTAAAAACTACTTTACTGATTCCTTACTCTACTAGGACTCTGAACCGAGTGACAAGTCCCCGATGGAAGAACCTAGTAGTGGCAACGAAGCCGACAACTCTAACAACCGGAATATGCTCTGGAAGTGAACGCAACTCACCAAATTTTAGGCCAATCCGAATCGAGAGATGGGCGCTTTCCGATCGACTACGTCTTGTACGGTATACTACCTGAATACATCAAAAAACGAGATTTTGTTCGCAGACGCGCACCAAGATTCTACTACGATGCAACCACAAAGGCATTGTATCGTAGATCATACGACGGCATGTTGCTTTGATGTCTCTCTACGACAAAAGCACATGAAGCCCTACGGGAGGCTCACGACGGTACCTGCGAAGCTCACCAACCCGGACCCAAGCTCTGAGACCGCTTGCGAAGAATCGGCTACTATTGGTCTAAAATGGTCTATGACGTTGTCGCTTAGGCTAAGAATTGTCACGCGTGTCAAATCCACGCCAATTACAAGCACAAACCACCCAAAGACCTGCATCCGACAGCAACTTCGTGACTGTTTGAAACATGGAGGATAGATATCGTCGAACCGATATCTCCTCCATCAGCCAAAGGTCATCGCTTCATCCTTACGATAACCGACTACTTCTCCAAATGGGTCGTAGCTGTCCCCTTAAGAGAAGTCAAAGCCAGCGATGTGATCAAGTTCATCAAACATCACGTCATCTACCCATACGGCGTCCCGAGACGCATCATTCATGATAACGTATCACAATTTGTGAGTCATGTCTTCACTCAGTTCTGTGACAAATTCAGAATACAGAACCTGACATCCACGGCTTATAATCCGTCAGCAAACGGATTAACCGAAGCTTTCAACAAGACGATCATTAAGATCTTGACCAAGCTGACCTCTAATAGCAAACGCGACTGGGATGAGAAGCTCGGTGAAAGTTTATGGACGTATTGGACTACGGTTCGTACACCGACCGGCGCCACACCTTACTCATTGGTATACGATTGCGAGGTCGTGTTGCCACTCGAAATCCAGATCTCGTTCCTACGCGTCGCACTTGCAACAGGGATGACGACTGAAGAGAGTCATCAACGACGTCTCGCAGAACTCGGGACGTTAGATGAAAAACGGCTTGAAGCTCAGCAGCACATTGAGTTCTATCAAGCCCGAATCTCTAAGGCTTTCGACAAGAAAGTCAAACACAGGTCCTTCAAGGAGGGAGAGCTGGTCCTCGCAATTCAACAACCCATGATCCTCAACTCCATGAAGAAAGACAAATTTTAACCCAAATGAGAAGGTCCATTTGTAATAGAAATAGTCTATTCAAATGGAGCTTATCGCCTCGTCGAACCGAACGGTGATAAGATTCTAATGCCTATCAACGGCAAATTCCTAAAGAAGTACAACCCTTAGTCTTCTTCCAACCTCCTTCTATACCTCGACAAGTATACGAGTATAAACTGCTTCTATCCTCCCACTTGTGCATGAGGCTAAACTGCTCCAGTACTCCGACAAGTATAGGAGTATAAACTGCTTCTTACCTCTAACTGGTATACAAGGCTAAACCGTTTCCTACATTTGACGGGAAGTTCCTGAAGAATACTACACATGATATTATTAAGGATAACTCAGAATAAGCTGATTATTCTAGATGAAAACCAACCATCCGGATAACCCACTCTTAATCATGATAAAAATGATTAAGAACCTCCCGTTGTGGCTGTTTAATCATGTCTAGAATGATTAAAACCCTCCAACTGGTGGTGCATGAGGTTAAAATGCTCCCTACATCACCCACTCGGTTAAGCCTTTCTACAGTTAGGACCAGAGCCAAAATCCCTTCCAAGAACGAGAGGTCCACTTTCAAAATGGACTAAAACTTTGAACAATTAGGGAGGGTTAATCATTGCTATATTTGGCGGGATAATGGAATAATTTTAGGGATTCTATTTCATAGTGTTATGCATTGGGACAATGGAACAATGATATTACCTTTTTGTGTTATTGATTTTTTAGAACACTAGTGAGATAATTTCACCACTTGGGATAAAATTACCTTACTCATATACAAAAAATTTATCCTAATAGTAAAAATTTACCCCATCCTTCATATTAGAACAATTTTGTTCCACTTGGAAGGCAATTAGGATAATTTTTAAACCTTTTTGCATTACTTAATTAATACATGCTAATTATATTATAAATATATGACATGATATATAAAATATAAATAATAATATATTCAATATATTATATTATATTATCATGTAATAAAATAAAATATTATTATAGTTTAATTTATATGTATAATTTATTTTATGATATTTATTATATATTATTATGCAATATCACATACTATATTATATAATAGTACAATATATTTATTATAATATTATATAATATTTTAATAACATATAATATTATATAATATATTATATTAATTGTAGTTGATATTTTATTGTAGCAATTATATTATAGTGTATTATATTAAATCAATATAATAATATAGTATAATATAATATAACATATTAAAATTAATAAATATGTTAGTATATTACATTTAATTATAAAATATAATATAATATAAATCATCTTATGTGATTATATTATATTATATTAATATAATAAATTTATTATTGTACTATAATATAATACATTTTAGATATTTTTTATATATCATAGTAATTATCATATAATATTATACTATATTTTAATTACAATATAGTATTTTAAATAATATTATATTGAATTAAAAATATTATAATATTTTGTGGTAAATTTTAACCTGACTCTGTTCTAATATATTAAATTAGATATTATATTAAATATATTGTTTATATATTATATCAGTTATTATGTATATGACATACTATTATAATATAATATAATAATTACCAATATTAATAAATTATTATGATATAATATAATATAATACTAAAGTTTGAAATAATATAATATATTATACTATAACATGATACCTTTTAATATATATTATTGTAATTATCATGTAATATATATATATATATATATATATATATATATATATATATATATATAATTTTAATTATAATATAATATTTTAAAAAATATTACATTGAATAAAGTAAAATATTATAATATTTTATACAGTACATTATATCTTATGATACTATATTATAATATATTAAATTAAATAATATATTATTAAAGTATTATATTAAATATATTGTTTATATATTATATCAATTATTATATAATATAGCATACAACATACTAATATAATGTAATATAATATAATAATTAATAATATTAATTAGTAATTATAGTATAACATATTATATTTTTTATAAATAATATAATGTATTATATTAAATATTATATTATTAAAATATTATATTAAATATATTAATCTTATATTATATTAATTATTATATAGTATAGCATGCTAATATAATATAATATAGGCAAAATGGCCAGATTGACATATTTTTCGAGGCTTGATGACATGTTGGTATATTTTCTTTTAGTTTTGTCAGATTGGTATATTTTTTCAACTCTGACGCCATATAGACCTTAAATTTGGACGGAATTACTGTTCCGACCAGGACTGATGGGATTTTTGGCCGGAACAGTAACTAATTTTGGCCGAAACAGTAACTCCGGTCAAATTTAAGGCCTATATGACGCCAGAGTTGAAAAATATACCAATCTGACAAAACTAAAAGAAAATATACCAACATGTCACTAAGTCTCGAAAAAATATACCAATCTGGCCATTTTGCTATATAATATAATGTAATGTAATATAATAAATAATATTCATTAGTAATTATAGTACAACATATTATATTTTAATTTAAAGTAAAATAATGCTTATATTATAATAATATACTAAACCAATTGGATAAGTTAATTTAGAAGTAATTAATAGATAAAATTATATTTTAATAAGATGTCACATCATCAATTATCCCACATGAATTGTCAAATCAAAGCCTCAAATTGTCCTATTATCACACTTATCCCACTTTACCCCACTCAAAATATCCCAAAAGGATAAAATTGTTCTATTGGAATAAGTTTTCACTTGGCTCTAATTTGTCCCAACCAATAACCCCTCCTTAGAGTCATCCCAAATCTCCCATCTGGTCAAACCTTCATACACTTGGGACCAAAGCCAAGTTCCCTCGCCAATCCTTTCTAATAAGATAGCGGGTCCCCAAAACTACCACGTTAACTACCACATCTAATAGTCATTTCTTCATCAGTCTCATTCAACTGGACGATGGATCTTGTAAAAACTATCAAGTTAACTATTACCTCTAATAGTCTCCTCCAAATTTCCCCCGTCGATCCTCTCCAATAGGGTGATGGGACCACTTCCACTGTCATGTTAACAATTACCTCTGATAAAATTAACTTACCAATCATCTTCAATAGGATGATAGGTCCTTAAAGTCGCTCCAATCGCGACAATCCTGTCACGTTAACACTACACCTCTGACAAAATCAACTTACCAATCCTTTTTAATAGGATGGTAGGTCCTCAAAGTGGCTCTAATTTGCAACAATCATGTCACATTAACACTACACCTCTGACAAAATCAACTTACCAATCCTCTTCAATAGGATGGTAGGTCCTCAAAGTCGCTCCGATAACGACAATTCTATCAGGTTAATGATCACCTCTGATAACCGACACCGTCATTCCCACAAGTGATGTTCGATCAGTCGTCACACTCATACGTCCCTGAACGACCTGATCCATTCCGAACGTTCTAATATCTTTAGAACAATCGATGGGTAGCAGCTTACCATGTGATGGCTCCTACAACAATCAATCGTCACACTCATACGTCCCTGAATGATTAGATTCCCCCAACACCGTCATTCCCACAAATGACGTTGTTCGTCGATATCGACCTACCAAGCAATGTGCCATATCGACCCCCTATTCCGAACAGCAACCCGCCAAACGGGGAGTTTTTATTCAAATCCTATCTTAGTCGCACACAATGACCGTTCACGTTGGACTAGGTTGTTATACTTAACGACACGGACCAACTCAATTACGACTTAACGGTTGTAATTAATCTAACCTGACATCTCAAACGGCTAAGGGAAGAGAAATCTTAGCATTAAGCCTAAGAGAAATTTCTCGACAACTCATCATACTGAGGGGAATAGTATGGCTAGCTCGATTCAAACGGTAATCAATAAAGGCAAATCAAATCCGTTGATAGTTGAGGATTTGCTAAAAATCCTAATTTACGATCTTTAGCAGTGACTGAATAATTCAATCTCGCCGAGTTCGATTGGAAGGTGCCTCGCTCCATCTAAACAGTGATCATTTGAAGGTCTTCATATCCAAAGTATTCCAGACCCCATGCGACCTGATTCAGGTCTGAAAACTTTAGAGGGGTCTTGTAGATAATAAAAATTGCTTTTATCCCTGCACAACAACTTGGAACAAGCAAAAGAGCTTAAGGGTCCATCTCTGGAAAGGCAGGTCGACTCCCCGAAGAGTCCAGCCCCCTAGACGACTAGAATAGCCGACTCCCCGAAGGGTCCAACCCCCAGACGACTCGAATGGTCGAGACCCCCTCGTCGACTCGAGGGCGGTGACCCCCTTGTCGACTCGAAGTGGCCGAGACTCCCCTTGTCGACTTGAAGGGCGGAGACCCCCTCGTCGACTCGAAGTAGCGGAGACCCCTGTCAGCCTCCCGCTCGAAGACGACTCGCCAAGAGACCTCGAGACGACACCCCTTCGTGTCGACTCGAAGGGCGGTGTCGACCTCCCGCTCGATGACGGCTTGCCAAAAGACCCCTTCGTGTCGACTCGAAGGGCGGTGTCAGTCCGCCCTTCGAAGACCAAGTTACCGAGACCCCTTCGTCGACTTGAAGGGCGTTGCTAATCTCCCTCAAAAAGTCGACTCGCCAAGAGACCTCGAGAAAACACTCCTTCGTGTCGACTCGAAGAGCGATGTCAGTCTCCCTCCAGAAGTCGACTCGCCAAGAAGATCTCGGGACGACACACCTTCTTGTCGACTCGAAGGACGGTGTCAGTCTCCCGCTCGAAGACGATTCACCAGCATAAGTCGGGCCCGCTTAGCTCACCAGCATGAGTTAGGACCCACTTGAGTCGTCCAATTCACCCGCACAAGTCAAGATTGCCAAATCTCGCCTGTTTGGCCGACTCGCCAGCACGAGACTAGCCTCGCCTGATTGTTAAACTCGCCCGCTTGAGCTAAAAGCTCGCCTGTAGACTTAAGCTCACCTAAAGGCCAAGCTCGCGTGGCAGACTCGTGCTTGTCAACTGCCCACTTGGGGATGGGAACAGTCACATCAATGGTCATATCCCACAAATCAAGAGGGAGAGCATGACGCTCCTTACCTAGGCATGGCCATATCCCACAAATCAAGGGATTGGCCAGAACTCCCCTATTTCTACAAATAGCCATTGATGACTACAAGAATAGGTGGCTGGTAGACCCCCCTAAGCGGTCACATCCTGCAACTAGAGCGGCTGGTGCTCCTCACCCCTACTAGTAGTCAAATCCCACAAATCAAGGGATGACCCATGCCATCTCTTGTCTATTTAAAGCTACATTAGACCAACGTTTAAGGGGTTGATTGGCTGCTTGGTTTTAGCTGGCTAATCATCCGACTTCTAAAGGTTGAACCTTGGCTCATTTGCTAAATGCTCCCTTGTTAAAGTAGATTCGATCTGAACTCTCAGATTTGAGGCTTATAGTTTCTAGTAGACTCGATCTGAACTCTCAGATTTGAGGCTCATAACTCTTTGCAAACTCAATCTGAACTCTCAGATTTGAGGCTCATAGCTCTTTGCAGACTCGTCGCTCTTAGGCGCTTTGTAAAGCTCTTGCATAGTAGCTCTCTCCAAACAGTCGGCCGATAAGCGCAAGCACATGTTTGGCCTCGGGTAGACTCGAACTCAATCACACCGGAGTTTCTACTGAGTACTGAATCTCCAACCGCGATTTCGATCGTATCGTCCAAGGAAAGCAAACTCGACACAAGTATCGAGGGAGGCGTCTTATCGCTACCGAAAAACCCACGCGAATGGCCTTCCCTTCTCCTCTGTTGTAAAACATTGATTATTAGTTTGTACTAAGCCACTCTTATAAACAAAAACGACCCCTCGTCGGGAAGTTAATTTTTACACCCAACAATAACAATATTTGCTACATAAATGAACGGTCAAGACCAAAAGTTCACTAGCAAAACTTCATGTTAGTAGTTAGAACACACTTGTCAAGGAAAAAAAATCATATGAACTCAAATGAAAATAATCCAATATGCTTTGTAGAGTTATTAGAAGTTAATAGAAGAAACACATGTAAGTCCAGTGCGTGCATTTCTGAGGGTGTGCATGATTGCAATGATGACACAGCCATGCCATCGACATTGTATGAATGAAATAAGGTTTTAAGAAAAAGAGAATATATTAGTAGGGCTCATCTCTAAAGATTTCAGATTAATCTACTGTTCAAGATAACTATAGGAAATGATATTGATACTACGGGCATAGAGAATTAGAGAGAGGTTAGCTATGCCAATTGGTTGATTGTAATTAGAGAAGGCTAGTGAGTCATGGATATGTTTGTGTTTGTGTGTGAATGCATGTACACATAGCAACTTCTAATAGCAATAATATTAAATTTTAGAAAATATCAAATCTAAAACAAAAAGAACAGAAAAGAATACCTGCAAGTCATATGGAAGCAACCTTCTGCAAGTTCAATCATGTGGTTGCATTTGACACACTGGCGCCAGAGTTTCTGTCTTGCAAGGGCCTTTAGCTTAACTTCCTCCCCATGTTTCTGTGGGTTTAACCTCTTATAGTCACTGCATGACATTCTCTCATGCCAAGGCACCTTACAACTAATACAGAAGGATCCATTGCATTGGATACATTTTCTGAGTCCAGAAGTACCATAAGCAGGCTGCTTAGAAGAAGATTCCATCTTTGGCCGTATTGCTTCATTCAATGACATTAAAGCTGAGCACTTTGGGTAAGGGCAGTAAATCTTCTCAGTTACTGGAATTGACTCCTCCTTTACGCGCTGGATCATGATACCGAGCAACTTCGGTGTCAAGAACTTCCTGCAACTTTCCACATTAAGCCTGACTTTGCAGCCCTCATGTGGGCAAGAGGGCAGCAAGCCATGGAGCAACTTTACTTCCACATGTTGTTTCATGCAAGAAAAACAGAAACGATGCAAGCATCCATCAACTGCAAACATCTGTGATGGCTCATTATCTTCTAAACAAATCGTGCAAGCTTCCTGCACATCCTTGTTACCACTGAGTTCGACATTCTTTGTTAGCTGAGACTCTATTGCATCCCTCGCTAGCTTGAATGCAAGTTTAACATCCCAACGCGGTGCGAAATACACATTGACTTGAGTGAAATTTCTCTTGAGCAACTCTACCCGATTCATTAAGTTAGCAACTTTGCGCTGCTTCACGATCCACTTCCCAGTAATCTGTAAGCAACACCAAAAAATTGGCGTGTCATAAGGCAGTGGAAGATAATACAGCAATTATACAAACATGAGCACAGATAACACAAGGTTCTAGATAAAGAGGAAAGTCAAATGTATTTAATCTGTGTGTCATAAATACGTCAAAGAGCCAAATGAAACCGTTTCTGCAAAATTTGAGTTCAGGATGAAGTGAAGAGAACGTCAATTTTCCACTAAAAGCATGCATGCACAAGTCAAATGGTATATTACTCGTGCAAAGTTACAAAATACAAACATTGAGCTTCCAACCAAGAAGCATAAACAAGTACAGTTATCAATATATCTTCCTATTTATTGTTGATTTGCATCATAAATCATGGTAGTTCTCTAATAACTATAACCTCCCAAAAATGAAACAAAACGAGCCACAGTTAAGCATTCTTCTTCCAAGAAGATTAACTTTTTGAATTCATGTTCCATCTTCACGGACGCCCATTTTTACCACAGGAAACCGACACCTTCACAATATCTTGGCAACTTCCTTTTCAATGTTAAGTCGATGTCTCGCTCATTAAAATGACTACTGGTTTTAAAAGTCACTCCACTTTTATCTCTGTTTAGTGTAACAATTATAGAACTCTATGAACCAAGACTGAACTTAATTTACATTCAGTAATAATAATAATAATAATATAATAATAATAATAATAATAATAATAATAATAATAATAATAATAATAATAAATACAATTTTAGAGCTACATCAAGGAAACGTTTTGATGCACTCACATGACAAAACAGCGCTCTATAATCCACAAACACGTCGATCTTCTTCACCCCCAATCCAACCACCGCATCCAACGCCTCGATCAACGCCTTAACCTCGACAGCCTCCCTACAATTCACAACGGACGGCAGCGGCTTCGAAATCTTGAGCACAACCCGATCACTCTCGTCGCAGATCGCCACCCCAACTCCAGCGAGCTTCACAATCCTCCCCTTCACCATCTCATTACTCTCAATCCCCTTAAAGTAAACCCTAAGCGGCCTCTCCTCTCCCTTCGCCATCGGCCTCTCGAACTCATCCCCCCAGTCCTCCCACTCCTCCTCCGGCATCAGATCAATCTCGCGCGCGAACTTCTCGTCGTGCGATCGAACCCTAAGACCATCAACCGCCCGGCTCCTTTCCAGTTGAGAGATTTGGGCATCCTCCTTCTCTTGATGGAATCGATCGAGTTCTAGGGTTTGGAGGGAGATGACGCTCGGGATTTCTTCGGATGGCGGGAGAGGGGGAGGGGCTGAGGATGAAGAGGGGAGATTTGAGAGGGAGGCGGCCATGGCTTCTTGGATCTGGAGGCGGTAGGCGAGGTCGAGGTCGGACTCGACGGATCTGGCGGCCATGAGCTCTTGGCGCTGAGATTGGATTAGGGTTTCGAGCTCCTCGTCGACGTCCATCTCAGCGATTTGAGAGGGATTTTGGTTGGGGGAGGTGGCGGCGGGAGACGCTGAGGTTTTTGGGGTTTCTGGTTCCTTTTGCGGTTTCGGTTATTATGAACTTTTTGGTCGTGGTTTCCGATGGAAGGTTGCCACGTGTCATCTGGTGGTTTCACGGACAACCCCGCTTGCTGTTGTGCTCTTGGCATCGGTTGTATGTGGACGCTGTGAGAGAAATCGCACGTAATCTCGAAATTGCTCATGAGCCTCTGTAATCTTTACAGGGTCCTGCAATTTGCTCCCTCCTGAATAACCAAAATACCCTCAGTGTGTGCTCTCCCCAAAACTTAAGAGAAATATTAGTCAGGGGTCTTTTGGCCATTCAGGGATCAAATTTGAAGAATCTTTTCGGATTTGAGGGACTTATTAGCAATTCCAGAGATTCGAGAGACTATTAGAATTTAGGAAAAAATGCTTCCAGCCCCCAAAAGCCAAGCAAACATGCTTCCCATCCCCCAAGGCTTTGTCAACGGGTGTTTTACCCCCAAAAATAAAGATTCTGTTCTCTGAGCCCCAAAACACAAAACCCAAGAGATTAAAATATGTGAAGACCATAATACCCTTCTCTATCTCTTTCTTTTTTTATTAAAATATGATGATGATTATTTTATTATTTTCGTTTTCTCTCTCTCTCTTTATTACTGAGATGATAGTTGAAATGATTGATAAAAATTATTTTATTATTTTTTTTATTATTTTCGTTGTTTGTATTGGGATATTGTTAAAGTTACGGGTTAATTGTTAAGATTACGAGTTAATTGTTAAGGTTACGGGTCAATTGTTAAGGTTATGGATCCTCTCTCTCTCTCTCTCTCTCTCTCTCT
>BQKN01064154.1:116693-138888 GCA_022839385.1 Asparagus kiusianus
TTTTTTAGAATATTCATTGTTAAGGATAATGGTTGGTTGTAAAGGTTATGCATTGATTGTTAAGGTTACGGGTTGGTTGTTAAGATTACGGGTTTGTTTGTTAAGGTTATGGGTTTGTTGTGTAGGTTACGGATTTGTTGTTAAGGTTGGGTCAATTGTTAAGATTACGGGTTTAATTGTTAAGGTTACGGGTCAATTGTTAAGGTTACGAGTTTAATTGTTAAGGTTACGGGTTTAATTATTAAGATTACGGATCGATTGTTAAGGTTACGGGTTTAATTGTTAAGGTTACGGGTCAATTATTAAGGTTACGGGTTTAATTGCTACGATTACGAGTTTAATTGTTAAGATTACGGGTTTAATTGTTAAGGTTATGTGTTTAATTTTAAGGTTACGGGTTTAATTGTTAAGGTTACGGGTCAATTGTTAAGGTTACGGGTTTAATTGTTAAGATTACGGATCAATTATTAAGGTTACGTGTTTAATTGTTAAGGTTACGTGTTTAATTGTTAAGGTTACGAGTTAATTGTTAAGATTACGGATCAATTGTTAAGGTTACGGGTTTAATTGTTAAGGTTACGGGTTTAATTATTAAGGTTACGTGTTTAATTGTTAAGGTTACGGGTCAATTGTTAAGGTTACGGGTCAATTGTTAAGGTTACAGATTTAATTGTTAAGGTTACGGATCAATTGTTAAGGTTACGGGTCAATTATTAAGGTTACGAGTTTAATTGTTAAGATTACGGGTTTAATTGTTAATGTTACGTGTTTAATTGTTAAGGTTACGGGTCAATTGTTAAGGTTATGGATCCCTTCTCTCTCACTCTCTCTCGTAACCTTAACAATTAAACTTGTAACCTTAACAATTAAACACGTAACCTTAACAATTAAACCCATAATCTTAACAATTAACCCGTAACCTACACAACAAACCCATAACATTAACAACCAACTCGTAACCTTAACAACCAACCCGTAACCTTCACAACCAATGCATAACATTTACAACCAACCAACCCGTAACCTTCACAACCAATGCATAACATTTACAACCAACCAACCTGTAACCTTCACAACAAATGCATAACCTTTATAACCAACTATTATCCTTAACAATTAACAATTAAATCCATAACCTTAACAATTAAACTCGTAACCTTAACAATTAAACCTGTAACCTTAACAACAAATCCGTAACCTACACAACAAATCCATAACCTTAACAACAAACCCGTAACCTTAACAACCAACTCGTAACCTTAACAATCAATGCATAACCTTTACAACCAACCATTATCTTTAACAATGAATATTCTAAAAATACGAAAATAATAAAAAATAAAAATAATAAAATAATAATCCTCTTCAATCATTTCAAATCATCAAAGTAACATCATGAGAGAGAGAGAGAGAGAGGATTCATAACCTTAACAATTGACACGTAACCTTAAGAATTAACTTGTAATATTAACAATTAACCCGTAACTTTAACAATCTCCCAATACAAAAAACAACGAAAATAATAAAAAATAAAAATAATAAAATAATCTTCATCAATCATCTCAGTACATCATGATAAAGAGAGAGAAAACGAAAATAATAAAATAATCCTCATCAATCATTTCAACTATCATCTTAGTACATCATGATAAAGAGAGAGAGAGAGAAGGGTATTATGGTCTTCACATATTTTAATCTCTTGGGTTTTGTGTTTTGGGGGCTCAGAGAACAGAATCTTTATTTTTGGGGGCAAAACACCCGTTGACAAAGTCTTAGGGGTGGAAAGCACGTTTGCTTGGCTTTTGGGGGCTGGAAGCATTTTTCCCTAGAATTTATTCAAGATTTGATGGGCTATTGTCTGTATATCAAACAGAGTCTCCTTTTGTATTACGAGAGATGAGATGTGTCTATGAATCGTGTCAAATATGACTAATATTTTTAAAAATGACAATGAAGTATTACTAGGAGCTTGAAATTTTGAATAGATTAATACATTTGGAGAAAATATTAAATGCTATATTATTTGAACATGAACCAGAATATTATCAAATTTTGGATCTTCAAGTATATCTTGAATTTCTCACTGGATTTAGATCCATGCCTAATTTATACGAATTTATAATTATTGTAAAAAAAATACTTCAGTCATATTTCATTTAAAAAAAGATGTTTGTAAATTTTGGATTGATAAGAGAATCCGAAATGCATTTGGATCCTACACAATAGCAAAGATAATGGAGAGACCACTATTTTTTTTATTGCGCCTACAAATTTATCTAGTGGATTGTTGCTAGTCATTCTTGGTGGAATTGTGTCTTTGATTCTTTGTAGAACTTCATGAGAATTAAATAGGGTTAGATATCTATCATGATTAGGAGTTTGGGTTCCATCATGATTAGGAGTTTGAATCCTATTCTAATTAGGAAGTTAGGCTAGAGATAGGGTTTTGGTTTCTCTCTATATATTCTTCTATTGTTGGAGGAACTAAGAAGAAGAAAGTAGAGAGAAGATGTAGTAGTAGAGAGAGCTAATATTCTTGTAATCTAGGGTTAGCAAAGGGCGTAGCTTGATTCAAGAATATTGTGTGTGAGGTGAGAGTTTCGTGATCTTTATACATGCAAAAGATTACAAGAAGTGGGCTTTGGAAAGAATATGAGAGTTGATTATGTATGTGAGGTTAAGAGATAAAGAGACGAGAGTTGAGTGGTTCCTCTTGTAGTTCTCCCTGATACATAGTGAATTTATCGTATTGTTGCCCCGTGGACATAGGTCGAAGTTGGTCGACCGAACCACGTAAATTCTAGTGTTTTTTTCTTGATTGTGGTCGTTTTATATCTTGTTGATTGTGGGTTAGCTTCGGTGTTTCACATATTGTAGTAAGCGGGGAGAGTGAAATTCCCCAACAATTCTAAGCACACTCATCAATATTCCCATGCATTGCACTAATGCGTAAAGATAAGGTGGAATTCTGCATTTAGGGGCTGTTTGGTTCGTTTCCTTGATATAGGGAAATGCAATTCCATGTAAAGAAATACAAGTTTTGAGTTTTCCAAACTTTTTCAAGAAATAGATTGTTTTGCTTTGGTTCGCACATAAAAAATAGTGAGAAACCAATGTATTTATTTTTCTTGTGTTTGGTTCGCATAGAAAAAAAAGAAAAACTTTTGTAAACAAAGCAGAGAAGGAAAAAAATCTGACGTGGCAGAGTTTTCATCAATTTTACTCGGTTGGGGAAGGAAATCGGAGAGGGAAAAAAATCTGAGCTGGCGGCGATTTTAGCAGAGCTTTTCCTCTTCCATCCGAGCGAACCAAAGTGACACAAAGAAATGGACGGAAACAAAAAAACTGACGTGGAGGGCTAAAAATCTGACGTGAAGGGGTTTTCTGAGTTTTCCACCCCTTATAATAGCGAACCAAACAGCCCCTTACTGTAATGATTGCTAGGTAACTCCTTCCTTTATTAACTATGTTCATTCCCAAAATCTTTCCATAAAAGATGCATCATATGTTTTCATATGCCTTTGTTAAATAAAGATTTTATGAATCTTTTCGGGTCCGCCGGTGAAGGCAGATTTTAATCAATATTTTCTCCATGAACGAATTTTGTTTCATATTTACTTTATAAAACGGGATATATTCTCATCAAGAAGAAATCCAATTAAAAATGGTTGATTTATTTATTTGTTTGTGCTAATTATACAGAAGAAGATAGGGTAAAATGACCAGATTGGTATATTTTGTAGAGGTTTAGTGACATGTTGGTATATTTTCTTTTAGTTTTGTCAGATTGGTATATTTTGTCGACTCCGACGTCATATAGGCCATAAGTTTGGCCGGAGTTACTGTTCCGGCCAGTGCTGACGAGATTTCTTACATAAACCCCCCTCATTAAAAACCCATCATGCTCCTAACCCCATCCTCCTCCTCCTCCTCCCCCTCTCCCTCCTCCTACTCATCCTCTTCAACCTCCCCCCTCTCTCCTCCTCATCATCCTCTTACTCCTCCTCCTCATTAAATTTGGGCTGGGATCACAAGCTTGATGATGAGGAACGCTAATAACATTTGAAGTTTTTACCTGCAACTCTGGAGGCACTCTGGAGCAACATAACACTCACAGCCCAAAGCATCGACTCGAGCAGGAAGCAATCCCCCTAATCCACAAATCCCCCAATCTCAGTTTAAAACCCACATCCAAAATCACATTCCCTGGCTTCAACCTATGATGCAAGATCCTTAGGCTACACTCAAAGTACAAATACCTCAACCCTTTCACAATGCCAACTGCAATCCGATGTCTTGCATCCCATCCAAGGCTCAATTGAAGCTCCCTTTGCTGAATTGAGTGTTTTTGGTAAAAGTTGCCTTCATTGTTGAATTTATTATAATACGGATTGCTTACAAAGAATTCAGAATATTCAATAAAAAGAATAAGAAATGAAAGATTACAACTTTTTGAAAATAACATAAGATCCGTTCATCGTTTCTTGCTTGCGTGGGTCTTTAGCCGGTGACGGGGACGTCGATATCTGTGGACTACCTGACAATCAGATCAGATCCAGAACTCCGTCGATTCGCGAATGAATCTAGAAGCAGAAGCGCTTATCTCGGCAACGGCGAGATAATTGCTCTTCTTAGGATTACCGCAACGGGATAATCCTAAGGAATGGATGCGGGTGAATGCAGATCTGACGAATCTCTCTTTTACATTGAAGAACTCGATCACTCTTCAGTCCGGCAGGGCTTTGCCAATTCTCCAAAATTCCAGATCTGAAAAAAGTGAGGACCCGGGGCTGTATTTATAGGCTCAAGGGGGTTTCGGGGGGTTAAAACCGCATAACTGACAACTTCTGGGCCTGGAGACACCCCAGGGTGTCTCAGCGAGGCCGAGACACCCCCGAGACACCTTGGGGTGTCTCGGCCATGGCCGAAACACCTCGGGGCGTCTCATCTTATGTTGAGACGTATTTTTTGCATGTTCGTCCGTTTCCGCCGTAATTTCTTCGTCCGAACTCGGATTCGAGCGATTCAAAGTGCGTTGGAAAGCCAACGAGGAGTTCTATAAGATTAAATGATTGGATCATCTGTAGAATAAATAAGACATGAGGGGCGTTGCGCCTTTTGTAAACGTCGTGGGGCTTCCGATCAGTTCGTATCTTCGTTATTCCGAAACTCCGTTGCTTCACGTAATCCGTCGATTCACTTCAACCACTCGTCGATGTCGATTAAGATTCTGTGACTTGGATAGTGATGTTCATCATCTCTTCTTAGCACTGAGCCGTTCATGGAGACATATAGGCAATTTTCGATGCCTACAAATACCCCCTCCAAAGCGTTCCAGACTCGTTTCTATTATAGAAGAGGCTGGAATACTTTGGATGTGATTGGTCCAGCCTTCGATTGGCATAAAGGACCTGTAGTTAGCTTCGATTCTTGACTCCTTCGATTTTCAATCTATTCGGTGCTTTGACGAATAGCTGAAGTTCTTTTGGTACTGCATTTATCGGCCGGTCATCGTCGAAGTCTCAAATCTAAAACTGATGAGTTGAGTTTGGCTCGCGTCGTCGAGTTGACTTTGAACTTGACTATCTCCGTCACATCGGCTCTTTCATTGCAACGCACCGATTAGCATTGACCTAGGGTTACGCGTTGACCGGCGTTGACCCTAGGGTTTTGAACGTCGTACGTTGACTTTTTGATCACAACGCGTTGACTGGCATTGACCTAGGGTTACGCGTTGACCGGCATTGACCCTAGGGTTTTAAACGTCGTACGTTGACTTTTTGATCGCAATGCGTTGACTGGCGTTGACCTAAGGTTACACGTTGACCCAAGGGTTTTGAACGTCGTACATTGACTTTTTGATCGCAACGTGTTGACTGGCATTGACCTAGGGTTACGCGTTGACCGGCGTTGACTCTAGGGTTTTGAACATCGCACGTTAACTTTTGATTGTAACGCGTTGACTGGCGTTGACCTAGGGTTACGCGTTGACCGACGTTGACCTGACCCGTTGATTTTCATTGCAGATTCTTCATGTCTCCGCGCCGATCCTGATTTCATAGGAGTCGCTCCCTTTCACAGCATAGCGAGAGGGAGGCTCCCGCGGCATCCTCTTCGGCGGCCTCTTCTTTCGGGGGTGAGCACTCATGCTTTATATCCCTGATTGATCCCTTCGCGGGTCATTCGGGAAGAACCGACATCCTCCTTCGCGGGGATCGAGGTTTCAGGAAATTCGTGGCTCTGTTTCACCCTCGTTTGGCCCCTTCGCGGGTCATTCGGGAAGAACCGACATCCTCCTTCGCGGGGGTCGAGGTTTCAGGAAATTCGTGGTTCTGTTACACCCTTGTTTGGCCCCTTTGCGGGTCATTCGGGAAGAACCGACATCCTCCTTCGCGGGGGTCGAGGTTTCAGGAAATTCGTGGTTCTGTTGCACCCTCGTTTGGCCCCTTCGCGGGTCATTCGGGAAGAACCGACATCCTCCTCCGTGGGGGTCGAGGTTTCGGACTTGTTTTACTTGGCCAATTCAAGTCTTCCGGTATATTGAGGCAATTTTGTGTTGTCTTTCACTTTGTAGGTCGGTGTATGTTACCACGTTGTTTACGTGATGATGCATACCGTTCTTTCAGAGTAGGACACTCAAAATCATCTCTCCAATTGCCCCGTGGATGATCTTATCTCGTTCTTTTGTGAGACAGATTTAATCCTTGTACAATTCATGGATAATTTTCTGACTTTACCCTTGTTTTGTTGCATTTGAATTCCCCGCAGACAGTCTTCCCCCTCACACTACTACTAGTTGTAGTGGGGAGGTTTTCTCTTCTGTTGCCATCAGGCAGGCTATTGGTCCCCTTCCTCAGTTTGATGGGAATCGCTCTGATGAATCCCGCCGTTTGATATGAGAGGGAGGGTGTCGTTCTTTACGCCAGCTGATCACGGATGCTCCTTTCACCGCAGACTCTATTTCTACTCAGGCTTTAGAGAGGCCTAGCTATCTGTTTGGAGATTCCGTTAAGGATCCGGCCAGGTTGACTTTGGCTGACGAGCATTGGCTGAATAATGATGAGGGGGCTCTTCTTTATATTCCCTCCATTCCCCGTCAGCACTCCTTTACTCATTTGGAGGGGCAGGCCGTAGAGCGTCGGATGTCCTGGAATCTTACAGATGATAGCGATCGAGTTCACTATGGATATATTTCCCATCATAAGACTCCAGGCTCCAATGGGCATCATTACATTCGCGGTCTTCGACCAGGGATTCTGGGTCTTGATACTGCACCCCCAGGCGAGGTATCAGCAGCTGCTCCTACTGTGAAGAACCGCCTGGCTAAACTTGGGAGGAAGTTACCTCCACCCGAGTTTAGGTGTTTTGGTTGGGCTTACTCTCAACCCAAGGGATGGTGGACACGTATGACCAGTTATGTCTTGGGACGTTAGGAGAATGATCTGAGAAACAGTGGGTTGTATGCCCCTATACGAGCCACTATGTACGGATTCCCGGTCAGCTGCCGCCACTTCTTAGCATTGTTAGAGACATATATCCCTAATAGTAACACATTTCTGACTAGCGGTGGAGAGTTAGGGTTGGCTTTGCATGAGATGCACCAAGTTTCTGGTCTTCCAATGGGGGATTGTCCGTACCAGGAGTACTTTCCCTCGAACCTGCAGTTGGAGTGGTTGAAGAAGGATACTCCCGATATGTATGATACTCTTTGGGACCTCACATGCCATTATCATACCTCTTTAATCAAGGTTACCCCTCAAGCAAAGAGGAAGAGGCAGATCAGCTTGAAGAAGTTCGCTGTTTATTTATTTCAGAATTTGGAGGGTAAGTCAGGCAAGACCATTCGTGAATTAGATGTTTTGACACCTTCCGTCACTAATGAGTTGATGGAAAAGACCGAAGCTTGCTCCTACACGACTGCCAGTGCTGAGGGAGCTTTTCCTGCGGGGACCAAGTTTCGGACATTCCTTTATCATGCACAGAAGTCCATTGAGCCCAGGACCCTGCTAGCAGGCTACCTTGCCCTCTGGTTGAAGAAATGCGTCGTTCCATATCAGTTTTCAGACGCCTTACCCCTTGAGGTTCTCTTCCCTGCCGTTCAGCTAGCTTATGGGAAGGAGCTTTCCCTGCTTCCAGCAATGGTTGCTGGCATCCATTGTGGGCTTAGGTATTTGGTCGATGGTTTTGCGCAGGTGGGTCCCGAATCGTCGATCGAGCTTGTTTCTGTACAGGTCGAGCTTCCGTATACATACCTGATGGCGTGGCTTGTTCTTCATCGTCCTGACTTGATGTCAGCGCCTAGTACTGTTGACGTCCCCGTTCCTTTCGTGCAGCTGTTGGAAAGGAGTAGATGGCTCGGGAGAACGTTCACTGATGTACAGCGAGAGCTTCAAGTTCGTAAGATCTGGGAGTTCTTCAAGTGCTTTCCTCACTTCTCGGGTCGTTATGGTGATGTTTTGATTGATGAGGAGAAACCCAGAACTGGTCGGACTATCCTCGACGCTGGTTGTTTCCGTTGGTTGGTGAACATCCGTATTGGGTATCTTGTTCTTCGGATGAAGAATCATTGTCACATAGAGCCTTACCTTCCGTGCCGTTTTGCTCGCCAGTTTGGCTATGACCAACTATATGTTGGGAATCCGAGCCGTGGTTTGAAGACTGGGGGAGGGCTTATTGACGGTGTTCGGGCATGGCTTTAGACTATGGTGGGCTGTACTGGAGCTTACTTTGCTCTTCCTTCCTCTAAGCGCAAGTCGTTGCTTACTTTCCTCAGCTGCAAGTGGTTCCTTTCTGCCAACGAGTTCCTAGGCGTGAGGAGTCTTTCAGAGCTGGAGGCTGAGCACTTGGTTCAGGTCACTATCCAGGCTACTCGTAGGGCCGAGCTTTCGAAGAAGCAGGGGAAAAAGCCTGCTAAACCTTCCCTTTCGAGCAGAGATGGGATGGAGGATGATGAAGAGCTCCTTCCTACTGGCGATGAGGATGATACTTCTGAGGAGGAATACGTGAACACAGATACCGACAGAGAAGAACCTAATGCAGGTTTGTCAGACTCTTTTTTTTCAGAATTAACTGATCTAGCCCTCTTTCATTGGCATCAACGTCATATCCTTTCTCGATCGCAATGGGCTTTTCGGAAACCCGAGCGAAAAGTCTTATTCACTTATCCTAACAAGATGACTCTTATCACTCCAGGTAGAATGGCTGATGAACATGAGTCGCTCGCTTCTCGCTATGCGAGATCCCGGCCTAGCGGCAAAGCTCCTGTGCAGGTTGAGATACGTAGCAAGTTTATGCATGAACGGCCCGTCGGTTCTGTGAGGGTTAATATTCCGAAACGAAAGAAGACCGCTCATAAACCACATGTTGGTCGGCGCCCCTACGGAGAGGAGTTAGGAGGTATTGACGGCGGAGAAGAGGGTAATACTCTTTTGTCTTCATTAATTAAAGATGATTCTCCTTTTGGATTTACTAAACTTAATCATGTTTTATGTTCCAGGAGACCATGAAGAAGGCGAACTTCCACAGGATTCCATATTCCCTGATTCTGATCGTTTGGATAGCTTCATGCAGCAGATGTGTGATGCCATTCATGACGAGCCTATGGATGTTGACACGAACATGGGTGCAGAGCAGGTTAATAGTGTTGAGCCAACGATTCTACACTCAGGTATACCTAAATCCGATGATCCTCTATTCGAGTAGCATTTGGAAGAGTTAGGGAGTTCAGGATTTACTTCTCCTTTAATTATTTCCGTGCTTTGGCTTCTTTCAGATAACTTGAAGAATCCAAGTATGGATATCGGGGCGAAAGAATCTGATGCCACTACTGCAGGTACATCTGAACTCTTCTTTCTTTCTCCATCCTTTTTTGTATATATCCAACACTTAAATTATTCTACAGGAGCCGTATTAGAGAGACCCGTTGAGGATGAGGCCTTTCATGATACAGGTCTCGAGGAACAAGGGTATGTCTTAGCACCAAGTTTTTCGGGATCCGACATTAGACTATTAGTCGACATGCTGGCTGAGCAGGCTACTAAAGAGGCTGCAGGACCACCCTTTGAGAGTGATTCGTCCGCAGGTATGTATCTAATTCCCTTTATTTTGCCCGATCTTTTATCTGACTAACAAAGAATTATCATCACAGTACCAATCACTGGGATTGATTCAGTTATGATTCCCGGTATCTCTAGTTTACCTCTGGGCGATGGGCTTGCAGGTATGCATATAATCTAGGTCGCCGTGCTCCTTTTCATTTGTCTGATTTTTGACTAACCGGAGGAGTGTAATCATAGGACCAGCCACCGGGACTGATACTCTTATGACTGCTGGCACTTCCTGTCTATCCGAGGGTGATGGACTTGCAGGTATGCATATAACCTCTTCATCGCGATTTTCCTTATTTGCCTAAATTTCCATTTGACTAATAAAGAAGTGTGACTATAGGACTAGCCGTTATGACTGATACGACTACGGTTTCTGGGACCGCTAGCTTTCCTAACAGTGGTGTCTCCCCGTCACAGCCGAGAGGCACTGCTGATTTACCTACAGCGGTTGATATGCCCTCAACGACCACCCCTGCTGTTATCTCGGAGCCCGTTGACACTAGACTAACGGAGCCGATCGTCAGACTTCAGTCTGCGGGGACCTCTGTTGGTATTGGTATGCTTGCAATTCTCTTTAAATTAAATTTCATCACGTTTGGGGATTTCTTATTCTCTCATATCGTTGCTCGCAGGATCTCTACCATCTCTTTATGAGCGTGTCCTCGCTCTTTTGGCCGATACCGATCCCAACAAAGACATCTTCCGCACAGATCTCGGTTTCTTTGTCCTCTTTTTTAACGGCATGATCGAGAAACTTCTTCATCGAGGATATTGTTTCGATCAGTTTAGGCGTTCTTTTTCTCGCTACATGACGATGATCAGAGAAGAGGGGTATCCAGAGTTGGCTGACTCTCTTACTGCCGATTTTATCATCTTAGAGTCTGAACTCCGAGAACTAGAGGAGCTAAAGGCTAGTGGAGCTTCTTCTTTCGTGTCCTCTTAGTTGGAGCACAGGTTGTCACAATGGTGTGATATGAGATCTTCCATCGGCAGTGAACTTCAGTCACATGAGAGTTCTATTATGCAGTTGATGGCTACTCTTGCGAGAAAGGATACGGATAGAGCCGAGTTACTCAGTTCTTTGGACTCCAACCGTCAGGAAGTGGATAGGTTGAAGAAGGTCCTGAAGCATGCCGAGGAGTCCGGTGCTATCATTGCAGAAGAGCTGGCTGGATTAGAGAGCTCTCGTGGATAGACACTTGAGAGTCTAGGATCTACACAGGAGAGATTGATGAAGCTGAAGAATGAAGCCATGAAGGTCTTGAGCAGTTCTGAAGAATCTGTCCGAGCTGATCTACAAGCAGAACTTGAGCAGAGTTATACAGATAGGCTTTCTAAGATATCTCATGTTCTTAATCACCGACTGCCTTCCGGCTGGTGATCTTTTTATTGTATGCTTTGACTTAATCTATTAATAGAGACCCAGCATTTGATTTTATTATGATATTTCTTTATTGATTGTGAACCCAGTGGACGTAATGCTTACAGGATTTTTGGCAAACCCTCAGCCATCAACGGGTTTGATATGCCTTTACCGATTACCGTTTGAATCGGGCTAGCATGTGAGTTTAAAATCCGTCTCACATGTAACGTTGTGCTAAGAGTATTAATTCTCTTAGACTTGACGCCATGATCTTGAATACATAGACTTTACCATTTCTTATGGGAAAAGGTACCCAGCAACGCGTGTTAGGTAATGACTTATTCCTTCTTAGGTTTCAGGATAAAATTCCCCAGACTTAAACTCTGGTGTCTTTTTCAATCGGCGAAAGACTAAACCGGCGATGTGTGTTAGACATAGACTTTAGGATTTTTGGCAAACCCCCAGCCTTCAACGGGCTTGACAAGCCTTTACCGACTGCCGTTTGAATCAGGCTAGCATGTGAGTTTAAAATCCGTCTCACATGTAACATTGCACTAAAAGAATTACTTCTATTAGACTTAGTGCTATGATTTTGAATACATAGACTTCGTCATTTCTTATGGGAAAAGGTACCCAGCAACGCGTATTAGGCGATGACTTATCCCTTCTTAGGATTCGGGATAAATTTCCCCGTGCATAGAATGTACGGATTTTAGGTTGAAAATCGTGTCTTTTCTCAGGGTAAAGACGAACCGAAAGATGGAAGAGGAAGAATTTTATATTCTATCTTCTAGCACCGAAGAGGAAGAATTTTATATTCTATCTTCGGCTGAAAAGAAAACTTGAGGTGGGATCTCCACCCCCAGAATCCGGAAAGATGAGACTAGGAATGGGATCTCCACTCCGAGAATCGGAAAGATTCAAGCAACCCTAACTTTTATAGGATTGGTTGCCTGATCCAAGAAAAGAGTTCTTCATTTATTGAAGGGAAATTCTGATTTTAACCCTAACTTTTATAGGTTTGGCTGAAAGGGAATTATGGAAGTCTTTCGTTTATCGAAAGGGACGACTTTGATCTTAGTCCTAACTACCTGCAGATTTGACTAAATGAAGTCGGAGACAATCCTAACTTTTATAGGTTTGATTGCTCGAATTGAAAGTGGACCTCTCGTTCATGGAAGGAATCGAGAGGAGAAATTGGCTTTGGCCCTAACTTTTATAGGTTTGACCTGAAAGCAAAGAGAGCGGAATATGTGTAGTTATAGAAAAACTGGTTTGTACTAACCGCTCAATGAAAGATTCTGATGTTAAGTGATCGGGACTTAACACGTCAAGATTTGGAAATTGCTATGAATTGGTGGATTGAAATTTTAGTGGACCCACCGTCAGTTGATTTGATCGATGGGGGATTTTGTGAGGAAATGCTAACCTATCAAAAGATTGAATTTCGTCTTACAAAGAACTCATGAGAGTTAGAGGATTTTGATAACAATAAAAAGAAACATCCTGGCATTTGGAATTTAAATGTGGATATCTTATTTATCACTTTTACAGTGATTGGGTTATCCCTAAGAATACCACAAGTAGTATTCTTCTGGGAACTTCCCGATACATTGGTTATCCCGAAAGTACTAATGGTAGTATTTTTTTAGGAATTTACCATTTATTGGCATCATAAGCCAGTCACCCTCCTTGGTAACTAGGCGATATGCGCCATTCGAGTAGACTGTCTCTACTACGAATGGTCCCTCCCATTTGGGTTCAAATTTACCTTTCTTCTTAGAGTTAAGGATCATAGGTCATCTTTCAGTTAAGACCAAATCTCCTTCTTTAAAACTCTGTTGTCGGACCTTTTTGTCAAAAGCTCGAGAAGTTCTGGCTTGGTAAAACTCAATATGCTGTTGAGCTTCTAGGCGCTTTTCATCGAGCATCTCGAGTTCTTCGAGACGTTTCTGATGTTGTTCTTCAGTCGTCATTTGGGTTGCAAGAGCGATCCGAAGAGATGGAATTTGTATTTCCAACGGGAGGACGGCTTCACACCCGTAAACCAAGGAATACGGGGTTGCATCAGTCGGTGTACGTACCGTAGTACGATAGGCCCATAGAGCCGCGCCAAGCTTATCATCCCAATCCCATTTATTATTTTTTACAAGTTTCGACAACAACTTTATGATAGTCTTATTGAAAGCTTTAGCCAATCCATTTGCTGTGGGATTGTAAGCCGTCGACGAGACGTCCTGAATTTTGAACTTCTCGCAAAATCTGATGAAGGCGTTGCTGACAAATTGAGGACCGTTGTCATGTATGATTCGTCTTGGAACACCATGTCAGTAGATAATATGGTGTTTGATGAATGCGATGACGTTACTGGTCTTAACTTCTCTGAGCGGGATGGCTTCAGCCCATTTGGAGAAGTAGTCAGTAATTGCCAGGATGAATCGGTCACCTTTGACTGATGGGGGATTTATAGGACCAACTATGTCCATTCCCCAGGTCTCAAACGGCCATGATGTAACCGAAGGATGCAGATACTCTGGAGGTTGGTGCATGTAATTCGCGTGTACTTGACACACATAACACTTTCGGGCATATGCGACTGCGTCACTCATCATAAGAGGCCAAAAATATCCCATTCTTCTGATACGGTCATAAAGTTTGGGGCCAGGTTGGTGTGCACCACAAACCCCTTCGTGTGCTTCTTTAAGGACTTCTTCAGCTTCTTTAGTCGATAAGCAACGTAACAGCAAACCATCATATATACCCCCTGCGGTATAGCGTTCGGCTCTCCGTATTATAGTAGAACCTCGATGCCCTTCGTCGAATTGAATCCCTCTCTTTCACATCTTCTGGTAAGATTCCATGCAGGACGTAGTCGATGATAGGGAAACGCCAATCTTGGGGTTCGAACTCGACCTGAGTTGCGTATACCTCTTGAACTTCTTCTTCTTTGTCATCTTCATCGTAGATTAGCACTAAGAGTTGGTGAGTTCTTACCGTAACAAACTGTTCTGTTCCGGGAGGTTGCGCCAGAGATACGGCTAATGCTGCTAATGCATCTGCGTAGGTGTTCTGCAACCGCGGAACGTGTTCGATGAAGAACCCTTCGAATGATTCGGCTATTTCCACTGCCATCTTGTGATACGGTATTAAATCCTGACTTCGGACTTCATACTCCCCTTGAACTTGCTTGACTATTAGTTGAGAATCACTGAAAGCTTCGAGATACTCAACCCCCAGTTCTTTAGCGAAATTGAGTCCTATGAGTAGCGTGTTATATTCGGCTATATTATTTGAGCATGGCTCGGTTAACGAGTAAGCTCGAGGCATCACATGTTTTCCTGGGGAAACTAAAACAACTCCAACTCCGGAGGAAACCATAGAACATCCATGAACACCTGCTATATTAGTTGCTCGGGAAGCGCCATTGAAGTACAAACGCCATACCTGTTGATGGGAAGTTACGTTGACTTTGTGGGTTTCATCGGGTAGGTCGTCATATATCTCGGTGGTATCCGTAGTTGGATTAGCTGCCAGGAGATCACAGATGGCCTGTCCTTTTACTGACTTCTGTTGTTTAAAATGTAAGTCGTATTGGGATAAGAGCAAGGCCCATTTTGCTAACCGCCAATTCATAAAAACTGGTTGTGTCATGAATACTCGAACTGGGTTAACTTTGGAGATAACATAAATAGTCTGTCCAACCAGATAATGCCGCATCTTCTGAATCGCGAATACCAAGAAGAGACATTCTCTTTCGATCATGGGATATCGGGATTCAGCACCTACCAAAGTCTAACTCAGATAATAGACTGCCTGTTCATGACCGTTATCGTCATCTTGTGCAAGCAGTGCACTTAATGAGTGGCTCATCGCCTTGACATAAATCAAGAACGGTTTGCTGGATTTCGGTGCAATAAGTACAGGAGGTTTTGAGAGATACTCTTTAATACTCTCGAACGCTTTTTGACAAGCGTCGTCCCATACGAACGATACGCCCTTCTTTGTGAGTTTGGAGAATGGTTGACATTTTCCTGAGAGGTTCGAGATGAACCGACGGATATAAGCCAACCGCCCTTGCAATCCTCTGAGCTCTTTAAGGTTTCTCGGAGGTTGTAATTCATTAATTACCTTTACTTTATCAGGGTCGATGTGAA
Organism: Asparagus kiusianus; assembly: GCA_022839385.1. NCBI lineage: Eukaryota > Viridiplantae > Streptophyta > Magnoliopsida > Asparagales > Asparagaceae > Asparagus > Asparagus kiusianus. The sequence goes on from BQKN01064154.1 coordinate 132,317, forward strand.
TACCTTTGGTGGTGACGACGAATCCAAGGAATTTACCACTGGACATCCCGAGGAAAGACTTAGTAGGATTCATTTTCAATTGATGGGTCCGCATCAGATCGAACATGGTCTTCAAGTCTTTAATGTGGTCGTTTTTGTCACGGCTTTTTACAACCAGATCATCCACGTAGCATTCGACAGTCTTTCGGAGATGCTCCTGAAAGATCTTTGACATGGCTCTCTGATATGTAGCACCTGCATTCTTTAAGCCGAAGGGCATAACTGTGTACCAGAAAACACCGAGGGGGTGTTCTAAACGCGGTATGCTTTTCATCATCTGGATGCATCTTTATTTGGTTATAACCCGAAAAACCATCCATGAAAGACATCCTTTCGAACCCACACGTATTGTCGATGATGACATCTGTGATGGGAAGGGGGAAATCATCTTTTGGGCAGGCAGCGTTGAGGTCCTTAAAGTCAATACAGACCCTAATTTTCCCGTTCTTCTTAAGGACGGAACAATATTGGCAAGCCACTCGGGATGTTGCTCTTCCCTAACGAAGCCCGAGTCAATAAGCTTTTTAACTTCTGCCTCGATTGCCTCTATTATCTGTGGACGAAACCGTCTTTGTTGTTGTTTGATAGGTTTGATATCCGGCTTAATATTGAGACGATGCACTGCTACATTCGGATCGAGTCCTGGCATATCTTCATAGTTCCAGGCGAACACATCAATGTATTCCCTGATAAGAGAGATTAACTCTTCTTTCTCTTCCGGCGGGAGGCTATCGCTAATGAATATTAGTTTCGGATTATCCTCGTTATCCATATTCACTTGGGCTACTTGATCTTCGGTAGGAGGTTCTCTCTATTCAAACCTATCGTCATATTGCATGTTTAGGTGATGAACCCAAGGATCTTTCCAAGTTGGCATCTGGTCGTCTTCCTCTATTGTCGCAGGATCGACTGTAGTCATGTTTGGCATTAGCTTTTTGAACATTTCACCCAGACTAGCGTCGGAATCCCAAGCCGAAGAATCAGAAGAATATCCGTTTTTAGCTTTGTTAGAAATTTGATCGATAACTTGCCAGCAACATTCGTCATCAGATAAGGAGACATAGCCTAAGCCTCTTCTGTGATGATAATAATCGTCGGGTTTTCCTTTTGGTACATAGGCCATTCGAGGCGGAACTCGCGGACCTCGACCAAAGCAAAGACCTTCTCCGAGCGTGAAGTCATATCAATACTTCTCCATGAGATTACGGGCTTTTGCATTATATCTAAATAGGTGAGGGGCAGGTTTATCATTATCTTCTTCTTCTTCCAAGAAGTGGTCTGGTATCGGAGATTCTCCTCCTTTACCATAGATAACCTCTTTTCCACCCCCTGTCCTTGTAGGAATAACAAGTGTCGTTCCGACTGGATCTTGTACCTGCTTTTTTGTCATACAAAATGATTGAAGCGGCATATACAAATCAGGGTTATTATACAGCCTTTCTGTTATACTATCAAGACACAACGAGTACTCTAAATCATTATTTATTGCAATATCTTCGGCAAGTTGCCGGTTACAACTACTTTTCGACGATTCTTCATCGTTAAGATTGATTACAATGGGTACAATGTCGTTAAGTACAAAACCACCATCATAATCAAACCCAGCTTCGGTATCAGCTTCATCTTCGCTGTCCGTTCCTTGGGCCGATGGTTCAGTATCGGATTCGGCACCGTATAGAAGGGAGTCGGTAAAATAGTTCTCCAATCCCTTAAACGGTTGCTTATCCGCGACCACTGTCTTGACTTCATTATTTGTGTCTACGTATTTGAGACACTGATGAAGAGTTGACGGGACTATAAGATTACCGTGGATCCAAGGTCGACCCAGCAGTAAGTTATAAGAAGTTTCCGCGTCAATTACGTAGCACGTGACTTCTGACTTCAAGTCCCCGATCTGGCATTTTATTCGAATCTTTCCCAAGGGTCTGGACCCACTGGTATTGAATCCGTAGATCGTAGTGCCGGTGGAGGCTAGCTTGCTAGCCGGTATTCCGAGATTATGCATTAATCGGAATGGCATGATACTGATAGCGGAACCCGGATCAACTTGGATCCGGTTGACTATGCTGGAGCCAATATGCCCGGTGAAATACAAGGGTCGATCATGCTTTGAGTTCTTCGTCTGCATGTATTCTTTGGTAAAGGAAATGCAGGAAAAATGATGCGCCGCGAGATTGTAATGTTGAACTGACGGCTCCGGTTCTTCAGGCGACGGTTTGATTCGAGTCAAGAAAGCTTCGGAGTCGTTCAAGGCTTCTTGTAATGCTTCCCTTGTGTCTTTTGACAGACGCAACAGCTCATACAGGGTTATTCTAGCCGGTATATTAGCTAGTTGCGCCATGATATCGAAGCGATACAGAGTACTTGAGCTTCCCGGTTTATCTCTTCTAATCGGCAGATTGAACCGAGACTGCTTCGGGTTTTGGACTTCCTGATGTAGAGGCTCTTTCCCTTTCTCCTTTTGTTGTGCTTTCTCCATCATCGCGGGTGCGGGGGGAGTCGCGACCACCCCCATTTCTGCCAATGTCTTAGAGGGAATGGCTTTAGTCACCCCCTGTTCAGCTAATTGCTCGGAGGCATCCGGATATTTGAAGTGGTATTTATTCCCGCTCCTGGTGGTAAAGGCTTCTTGTTCATCTTCAGAGAGCGGGAAAGCAGGAATACTTTCGTCGTCTCCTTCTGGAATGGCTGCGGCTCCATAACAAGATTTACCTTTTCCTTTTGACTTTTTCTTGGAAGAGGATCCAGTCCATTGCTCATCTTCAATTAGATCGGGGTAAACCCAAAGAATCTCGCCATTTGGAGCTGTGTGTGGCACAAGTCCTTTCTGGCGTTGCTTGTGAGGATCGTCGTTCACTGTCTTTACTGCCGCATTTATCACTGGCTCAGGCTGAAACCAATTCAAGGGTACGGATCCAAAACTGATCGACACTGCATTCGCGCCTACCTTCTTCTCCTTAGGTTGCTTCATAGTGATGACTCCAACATCTATTAAAGCTTGGATTTTGTCCTTGAGGGCATAACATGCCTTGGTAGGATGATGCACCGCTCTATGGAATGCGCAGTATTTTGGATTATTAATTCTTTTTAGCGTCTTTCTGATCCTGGACCGGAGGCAATTTGATCTTGTTGTTCTCTATAAGGTATTTGAAAATACCGGGAACTTCATCCTCTTTGAACGAATAGACCTTCGGGAATTTTGGCTCCGGGGCCTTTTGCTTCTGGGGCTGTTGTTGCCACCTTGATTGTTGAGGCGCCTTCTGCTGTTGCTGTTGCGGTTGCGGTTGCGCCTGCACTTCGAACGTTTGGTTCGCGTCCACTGCATTCGCTTGTGCCTTTCCTTTTCCCTTGGGAACAAAGTTCTATTGTGGAGTATAATTTGCCGTTTGACCTCTTTCAGCCTTCTTCATTTTAAGGAAACGCTCGGCTCGTTCTCCCTGCACTTTCAAGTCCTTCCAGGTCTTTGGTGGTGCAATTCCCATAGCTTCGAGGATGTCCAACGAAAGATTATTGTGACAAGTCTTAAGGATGAAGTCTTCACTGACCGGATCCCTGTAGTTCATCGCTTTGTTCCAGAATCTCTTCACGAAGTTTTCAACCGTCTCACCATTTTTCTGTTTCTCGTCAAATAGTGTGCCGATTGAGATCTCAGTGTCGTCATCGAAGAAGTTCGTCAGAAACATATCCTCCATGTCATCCCAACTATTGATACTCCCCGGCTTAAGACGACGATACCAATCAAAGGCTGCTCCTCGAAGAGTGCCAACGAATGACCGCACCATTAGAGGTTCATTCCCGGAGATTATTCCTAAGTGAGACTTAAAATATATTAAGTGCTGGGTGGGGGAACCCTTTCCATCAAACGGCGTGAAATTGATCAAATTAAATGTCACCGAATATGAGATTGATTCCCATTCCCTTGGGTATGGACATGGTATTCCGGACCTCTTCACTTCTTGAGCATTCATCAACGCGTTGATTTTGCTCTCCAAGTCCCTCATTTTCTTATCCTCACTCGTATCTGTCTTCGAGTGATTTCTCGGAGAAGTAACGTGGTCCTCTTTCGTATTGTTATCATCCGAAGGGCCACCCCCATTATTATTGTTGACGGGAGGGGTGTTCATGTTGGCATTATCCTCCTCTTCCCGATCATTATCAGCTTGGTCGGGATTATTCCGACGGCTAGACTCTCCCTGATGAGTTGTTAGTGCCGCGATTTGCTGGTCATGCATCTCCCTCATTTGCTGCATAGCCATTTTTATTTCAAATTTAAAACTGTCCTTCTGTTTGGTCAAAGCGTCCTCGAGTATCTTAGCCACTTGTTTAGCGCTAATCATGAGTGATTCGTAGGGTTGTCCTGCACTCGACGCGGTATCATCAGAAGCCATCGCTGAGCAGGCATCCGAGCAAACATCCGAGCAAGTGTCCGAGGCTTCATCATCTGAAGGAAGTCCCTTCTGCATTCTTTGGTAATCTCTTCTTCTACTGGTCCCTGATTTCAATCGAGTCATACGTTGGGACACCGTGGTAAACTGATCCGGACTAAAGCGTTGTGTTGACTTCCCTTTCCCGGTCATATTGACGGACACTTCTGAAAATTCGTCATCTTGACGGACAGGTTTCCTCCTGCGAAAACATCTTGGTTCAGTCTCGGTCGCTCTGGTAGAGATTCTCTCAAACACCAAAACTCTTCTTGGGGCTTTAGAACAACAGCATTCTGATAATACCGCCTTGATTATGTTAGCACACAGACAATGAGAATCCGTGTCTCGAACATTTCTTTTCCGGGACTTATTCGTACCCCTAGAGTACAATTTGATCTTGTTGTTCCCTATAGTACAACTCGTCAGTTTGATAATTGAAGCAACCTATAGAGTGTTGGCACGCCTTCCCAGGTATAACATCATCATTATCAGACAGATGTGTTTCCCTCTGGGGATATGACGCTTTATTAGCGTCCCCAAAAGTCACTCATTCAGGTTTACGCCTTTGCGAGCGTAAAAACCTAACGGGCTCCTGAACTTTAACCCGTAATCCAATGCGGTCAGTAATAGGGACTTTCCCTTTATTATCTTTCTTAGGGGAATTGGTACGACCCCTAGTCTTGGTTGTTGTTTGGGGACCTTTCAACGGTCCCAATCGCTCTTTGACAGGTGCTTTACCTCGATCTTCAGGTAGAGGACCGAGGCGACCCTTCAAAGGGACTCTGGATTTGGGGAGATCCACGCCACCACCCGGCTTCATCGGAGATGTGGGGCGAGGGGAAACAGGATCTGGCTCATTCACTTTTGCCTTAAGCACTGGCTTTGCCTTTGGCCTCCACACTTGTTTGCGCTTAGGTGACTTCTCGACTGCTTCTTCCTTCTGCATTTCTTTCGCTTTCTGCAAAAGGGCTTGGGCATGTGCAAGCAATGCTCGACGCTTCTTGATTCGTTCCTCGAGGGTGGAGCGGGTCCTCTTGACACGAATCCATTCGTTCGTTCCTGTCTGGGAGGAGGAGTTGATTGTTCGCCGTTGTTGCTCCCGACGCTGCCTAGATTTTAGATCCTCATTATACCGGATCCCGTCCATTGACTCCGAAGCCTTGGCTAATTGCCGCGCAAGGCGTTGACGCCGTCTTTGGCGTGCCCTCTTTGACAAAGTTGGAGCGCCCTCAGCAATTGTCTTCACGGCGGAGGAGGAGCCTGGATCTACAGCTTCGGCCTTCTTGGACACCACAGGGACGTCGCGGGGCGTGGATACAGCAGCGGCGAGGGGATCCTGGATCTTCAAGTCTGAAATCTCGCGGGTGTTTCTGGAAGAGGAAGCCTTCCCGCGCCTATTTGGAGAGGCGGATCTGGGGGAGGAGGAAGAGAGGTACTCTTCAAACTTCTGTTGATCGAACTCATATTCGATCTCTTTATTCACCCGGATCTTGAATGCCGGTTGCGTCATGACAGCCTCGGCAGCGAGGCTGTTGGCTCCCACTGTGGTTGCCGGTTTATTTTCGGTAAAAGTTACCTTTATTGTTGAATTCATTATAATACGGATTGTTTACAAAGAATTCAGAATATTCAATAAAAAGAATAAGAAATAAAAGATTACAACTTTTCAAAAATAACACAAAATCCGTTCGTCGTTTCTTGCTTGCGTGGGTCTTTAGCCGGTGACGGGGACGTCGATATCCGTGGACTACCTGACAATCAGATCAGATTCAGAACTCCGTCGATTCGTGAAGGAATCTAGAAGCAGAAGCGCTTATCTCGGCAACGGCAAGATAATTGCTCTTCTTAGGATTACCGCAACGGGATAATCCTAAGGAATGGATGCGGGTGAATGCAGATCTGACGAATCTCTCTTGCGTTGAAGAACTCGATCACTCTTCAGTCCGGCAGGGCTTCGCTAATTCTCCAAAATTCCAGATCTGAAAAAAGTGAGGACACGGGGCTGTATTTATAGGCTCAAGGGGGTTTCGGGCGGTTAAAACCGCATAACTGGCAACTTCTGGGCCTGGAGACACCCCAGGGTGTCTCAGCGAGGCCGAGACACCTTGG
>BQKN01064154.1:138988-165236 GCA_022839385.1 Asparagus kiusianus
GAGACATCTTGGGGTGTCTCGGCCTTGGCCGAGACACCCTTGGGTGTCTCGGCTTGGGCCGAGACACCCTAGGGTGTCTCATCTTATGTTGAGACGATTTTTTTGCATGTTCGTCCGTTTCCGCCGTAATTTCTTCGTCCAAACTCGGATTCGAGCGATTCAAAGTGCGTTGGAAAGCCGACGAGAAGTTCTATAAGCTCAAATGATTGGATCATCTGTAGAATAAATGAGACACGAGGGGTGTTGCGCCTTTCGTAAACATCGCGGGGCTCCCGATCAGTCCGTATCTTCGTTATTCCGAAACTCCATTGCTTCACGTAATCCGTCGATTCACTTCAACCACTCGTCGACGTCAATTAAGCTTCTGTGACTTGGATAGTGACGTTCATCATCTCTTCTTAGCACTGAGTCGTTCATGGAGACCTATAGGCAATTTTCGATGCCTACATTGAGTAATCGGGAGGATTGAGGTTGGTTCAAGAGGGCTTGTTGGAGGGTTTTGGGGGGCAATTTTGGTGGAAAAGCTGGCAGGGCCTTTGAGAATTGGGGTGCGGTTGGCAAAGAGGAGGAAGAGTCTAATGAGGAGGAGGAAGAGGATGAGGAGGAGGAGGGAGAGGGGGAGGTTGAAGAGGATGAGGAGAAGGAGGGAAAGGGGGAGGAGGAGGAGGGGGTTAGGAGCATGATGGAGTTTTAATGAGTGGGTTTTATGCAAGAAATCCCGTCAGCTCTGGCCGGAACAGTAACTCCGTCTAAACTTAAGGCCTATATGGCGCCGGAGTGGACAAAATATACAAATCTGACAAAACTAAAAGAATATATACCAACATGTCACCAAACCTCTATAAAATATACCAATCTGACCATTTTACCGAAGAAGATAGTGAGTACTTCACCAAATTTCCTAACAATGGCACTCTTTTCCCTTGCTCCTTTTTTTATTCTGAAACAAAAATCACGGTCCAAAATGTTATGGAAATATATCCAAAGGGATCGTACAGAATGATCGAAATAGACACAGGAAAAGTTAGATTATAATGCTGGATTAGATAAACTTGGATGCTCAACCTAATTGAGTTTCAGTAATCAACCTGTAAGGTATTATGTTTTTTTCTTCTTCCAGTAGGAATGTATTATGATCACTGGACTATACTGAAACACTTAAAAAGGCCAGCCCATAAACTTAAGATCAACGCGAAGCCTTTATTCCAGTAAAAGGCCTGATCCCCCAAAAAAAAAATTTCTTTCCATAAAAAAAAAAAAAAAAAAAAAAAAAAAAAAAAAAAAAAACAGAAAAACGAATTTAAAAAAAAGAGCAGTGTTACACGATACGACTAATTAGCCTACTTATGTCTAATTATCTAAAAATCTTAGTCAATAAAACATTAGAGTATTTGTCTATAGAAAGTTACTTACCTGACTAAATTATCTAAAGAACTTGACAAAACTCTAGAGGGATGTTTACATTCCACGTAGAAAAATAGTGGAATACGAAACGACTTACTTACTTATGACTAACTTATTTTGCAGGCAAAGGGAGACTAGACCGCCATCTTTCGTTCCGTGAAACGAACCGAGTCTAACTTGCAAAACAAGTGCATGCATTTGGGTCCATGTAATGAAGTCGGGTCAAGTCAAGTAATTTAGACCCGTCGTGATCGGACCAACTTATTCACTGAATTAATTGGGCTAAATTTGATTAATTTTCTGGCTCCCAACAAGTCTCGATTTATTTGCATTTAATCCAAGGGGTTTCTGCACACACATATATATATATATATATATATATATATATATATATATATATATATATATATAACCCTCAAATCTTCCGTATTTACATGTTTACCCTCCCAAAGTTGGTATTTGCAAAATTAACCCCCAAATTTTATCACATTGACCTTTTCTACCCCTTCCACTTAAGAGTTTTAGCTTTTAAATGAGAAATTTTGTGGCCTTATTGAAATTTTTTGCAGTTGTATTGTTTAGAAACTAACTTTGTCATGCGAGAAGAGTAGGATAACTCTTATAAATACCAAGATTTAAGGGGTAAATTTGTAAATATGAAAGATGTAAAGGGTATATATATATGCAAAACCCACTTATTTCAAACCCTAAATTACGAAAACGCATGGTTAGAATGTTCTATGCAAAGGGTATAATATTCCTCGAATAACATAGACTTTAAGAGTGATATCAGATAAATTTAGCCCCAAATCATGATAATAGTTTATATTCCGAGTCTCAAAGGCCCTATTTCTCTCACGTGACCCAACACCACTAAAGGATATATTGATAGAGATGAGTTTCTACACAATTTGTAACGGGATAAAGTAACGGTCCAGCTGGAGATTTGATGGTATAGTAGTAAGTCTAAGTGGAATCCAGCCTTATATATGTATTTGATGTCGTTTTCATTTAAAGATAAAGAAGATAGATGGAGATGAGAGCTCAAGCCTAAAGTTGATGGGATCAATAGAGATGGAAAATGAAACCTTATATTGTAGAAAAAAGGCCTCCCATGGAATCATCACCTTAACAACTAGCCCCCATATCTACATGAATTGATATCCTTCGTGTTGAAAATATAGATCTTGTTTTACCACAAGTAGACTAAAAAGAGCAATATACACATTATCATGTAGTTCTAGAATTGGTAGGTATCAATTAGGTAAATTGAAACCTTGTACCATATTCGTTAATACAATTTATGGTAACTTTCAATAGCTTAATTAGAAGGGATTTGTACAAAATTTTTGAGTCCAAGAAGTTTTCTGCTAATTAAACACCCTAAAGTTCAGGGGGTTTTATGAAATTTACCTTCTGATGAACTTCCATAATGTTGGACCTCCACGTACTAAGAAGTATAAAATCACAAGAAGACATAAACTCACATAGAAGAAAGAATCTCTCAGCTTTAATTATTATAGCTAGTGGAAGCATCAGAAATGTTCATATCTCCAACCATAGCCAGCTAAAAAAAAAAAAATGTGACACATTAAAGTGGGAAACTACTAAGAATTAAGCGTGTGGACCTAAGTGCACATTTCCTTGCTGCATGGCCGCAATGATATTTGATAATAATGTGAACGTTACAATGGAAGTTTAGACAGTTTAGTTCCCTCAGTAGCCGCTCATTAATTAAATTAAAAATTAAAGTGAGTCATGCAAACCTTGCTTTTTTTTTTTCTCTCATTAATGCTTCTAGTCTTCTCACCATAGATCGAGTACGTTCATTGATTATTATTCTTGACTTGGACTAAAAAGGCTGCTACAAAAAAATCCGACTCATAGAATTTGATGTCTTGTGACAAAATATTTCCATCGGAGAGTCTCGTGGTACACATATATTAACAAAATCCTAAGAAAATTTGTTGAAAATTGGAACGTGCCGATAATATTTGGATTGGTCAATGTACATGACTCTTGTAGTCCTAGCTAGGCTAAAATCACATTTTTTTTTATTTTTAAAATTTGAAATTGATGATGATTTGATACTCAATGAGTCTACAAATGTATCAAGAAAATCTCAATTATAGCGATAGAAGTTCATCAATAGTCCAAATACACGGCCTTCAGTAGTAGTCTACTGTTGACATAATTTAGGCATCTAAACTTGCGTACTTGCATATTGTGTTGATTATTCATGCACGCGACTGGTCGATAAGCATGCATGCTTCTAATATCATGTGGATAAGATCTCATTGATACATGGATACATGTTTCCTCTAGAAGGGGTAGAAGATTCGACGAAGAAGAAGAGGAGGGGGACAAACAAAATGTTATTCCTCACATTATCTTCAATTGTAAAAATTAAGAATTTTGATTTTTTTTTCCAATCTTAATTTCAATTGAATTAAAATAATAAAATATTGACCATGCTAAGTGGGGAGTAACAATGTCGATCTAGAAGTGTACATGATCCTTAAACAAAGGTCGAAAAACAAAATATTTATTCAAAATTTTAAGTTTAACCTAACTTTATTTTTAAGTTAATTACTCATTTTTAACATTTTCAATATGAAACAGACGTGTGTGACGCAGCGGCGAAAACAAAGAAGCCTTACCACGAGAACTTCTTCCACAAACTCGAGAAAAATACACCAAAACTTTCTTCAAGAGAAGTTTTATTTAATTTCAAGATATTATCCTTTGGGTTACATGATTCTTCTTAAATAGAAAAATAAACAAGACTCCTAGTAAGACTAGAATTACAAAAAAAGTATCAAATCCTACCCTAAAAGACTCCTTTAATGGAGAAAAAATTCATGAATCAAAATTGAATCTGTTTCCTAATCTAATTTGACTTTAAAATTGAATCTATTTCCTAATCTAAATTGACTCTAACTTTAATACTAAAAATAAACTAAAGGCTGATTATTTTTGGATTTCAGCCAAAACTTGGTATTGATGATGATGTTTTAAAAATCTGACAATCTAATTGGCTCCGTCTAATCAAGATAAGCGATTTGCATATATAACATGTCAAAATCCGCCTTCCAGGTTGAAAGATATGATTGTTTCTTTACGGAAGTTAATAATACATATAAATCTGTATTTAGCTTGTGATTGTCCGAATCCTCCATGAAATTGTCTGTTAAGCATCCTACATCAGTCTCCCCTTATTGAAAGAACCTCGACCCCAAGTTTATATTTATTAGAATAGTAGCTTCATTAATAAATAATTTTCTTCTCTTGCATCGATCAGCATCCGCCTTGTACTTAGCATTGATTTTCTCCATTTATTCTTTTAACTCCTTGGCTAGGACTTCTTCTGAATTAATTTTTGTATATTATTCTTTCCCACATCATGTGTATTTTATTAATAGCCCGACTGTCAACACACTTTCGCCAAGTCCCGTCCTTAGGCACCAGGAGGGCTGGCACTGCGCGTGGGCTCATGCTCTCCCTAAGGTACCCCTTTTGCAATAAATCCTGTACCTGCTCCCGTAATATCTCATGTTCGGTTGGGCTTATCCTATAATGAGGAATATCGATTAGGAAGAGTGGCTCCAGGTACGAGGTCAATATGATGCTGAATATTTCGAAGCAGAGGCAATCCAACGGGAAGCTCTTCAGCCATGATGTTACGAAACTCCTTCAAAAGGGAATTTAAATGTTCTGGAATATCATTCATAGAACCGGTGAATCCCTTATTCACTACTACAAACACAAACGGGGCATGCAAAGACTCCTTCTGAAACTCCCTCGCGGCACATAATGGTACTGTAGATTTTCTGTTAATTTTAGGAACACTACTTTCTAGTAGGGGACATAGGGTAAACTTCACATTGTCTTTAGTAAATTCTACTACATTCCCCCTTCCCTTATAACACACATCCATATCAAACTGCCACGGTCTCTCCAACATTAACTGACATGCATCCATATCAACAATATCACAAATTGCTATATCTTTGAACCTGCCAATAGAGAAATTAACTATGCTCTGTTCCGTGACCTTGATATCACCCACAGATGTAATCCATCTGACTTTTTAAGGGAAAGGGAGCTTCTGTGTCTGCAACTTCAGCCTATCTACTGCTTCTTGAGATATCAAATTCTCTTGACTACCGCTATCAATTATCAACTCAATCACATGTTGATTCACCTTGCAACAAGTTTAAAAAAGATTATGCCTTTGTAGGTGCTCAACCACCCTTTCAGTTGCCAAAATCATTCTGTGCACTACACGTACCTTGCGCTCATCCTCGTCATACACATCATCAAGATTGACCGTATGGTGTTCGACCTCAGTCTCAAGCTCGCCTTCCTCGATGTCCTCCTTTTCAGCCATATTAACTCTACCACGGTTAGGATAGTTATTGGACAAGTTCCCCATCTATTGACAACAATAGCATTTATTCCTATGTGTCCGAGCATAGGGACTATTATTGTGTCGATTCGGCTGAACTCCTCTCATTTAGTTCTGGAAATTCTGCTAATTCTACAAACTTTGATTCCCTTGCTTTGCCAAGACCGTCTTATCATCTGCATCCTTTTGAGTAGTGTTCTAGTTTTAAATCTACTTATACCTTGTATTCTGACTTGGTGACGACTCACCAAATCTCTTGTAATTGGACTGATATCTATTAGGACGAGTGACACTACAAGAAATTACATCTTTAACGAAAGGATTTCCCTTCGTTAAAGAGCTAAAAACCTTCGTTATTGTATGCTAACGACGGGAAAAAATCCCTTCGTCACCCGTCGTTGAAGCCCTCTTCGCTAAAGGGTCACAAAGGGATATACTACCCGTTGTTATAGAGTCTATAACGATGGAACATATTACCGTTATTAATATTTACGACGACAATTATCACTGTCGTTACCATCAATAACGGGGATATTTTTTCGTCGTTACCATCAGTGATGGGATATTTTCCCGTCGTTACCATTAGTTACGGGGATATTTTCTCGTCATTGAAGACTAATTAATGATGGTTGGATACCATCATAAAAGTCCACATAATGGGTAATTAGTAACACATCAACGACGGTGCTTTCCCTTCGTTGATGAACAAAATACGGTTTATAAAACCGTCATTGTAGACTACAAATTTCTAATATACATTAATAATAAATTTTCCATTTATAGGCAACTATCATATTATTCTCAACCAGACACTAAGATTCACAACAAAAATATATTAAAAATACCCAATAATGAATAAGAGGTAAAATAAAAATTTCATTAATTAATAACATCAATAAATAAAATTCCACTATCCTTAAATATTCAATACTAATAATAAGAGTTAATATCCTAATTGTTCCAAAGAAAAATACATGAAACTATCTAAATCAAATTAAAATAAAAGTTTGGGGAACACTAGGGGTGTGCACGGTTCGGTTTGGGTCGGTTTTTACCAAAATTTGAACAACCGAACCGAACCGCCTACAATTCAAAACCGAACCGAACCGTTGCAAGTCGGTTCGGTTCGATTTGTTCGGTTCTAACTTCATTAAGTATAACAATCTTGTAATCCAACAAGCAAGTAAAAAGAAATCAATTTCATGACTCACATCAGCTCTAAAGATCAGAAGAACCTGAACAAGCTCCCAATGCCCTTGATGATAAGCTTGCATCAATGCTGTCTTTAACCAGAAAATGGAACCCAAAAAAAACCAAACGAAGCCATTCAGTTACTCAAAATAACCAACGAACAAAAAGAAACTAGCATATATACAAACCTGTCCATAAAAATTCCTTTAATTTACGTCTGCCCCATTCTCCAACAACAGCATCACAATCTGAAACAAGAAGCAACAGTCAACACAAAAGCTTAAACTGCTTAATTAGTTTACCCTTTTTGAATAAGCAAACCTCAGTGTGTCTTTTTGATGCAGCAAAGTGAAGCGGTGAGTTGAGAGCAGCAAAACTGGAGTAAGAGAGTGAGTGAGAGGAAATAAGGAGCGGCGGGCGGCGGCTCACGGCTGGTGGCTGATAGATCCATGAAGACGGCGGCTCACGGCTGGCGGCTGAGGAGAGTGAGAGAGAGTGAGAGAGGCGGACAGAGCGAGAGAGAGGAAATGAGGAGCGGTGGGCGGCGGCTCACGGCTGGGATGGGAGAGGAAATGAGGTTAGGGAGTCGGGACCTAGGGTTGAGTTTTGAGGGGTTGGGGATGGGTTGGGTAAACGAATAAACGGGTAGGGTTTTGAGAATCATAATCACGGTATATAAAACCGGTCGGTTCGGTTCGGGTCGGGTTGAAAAGTTTTCAACCCGATCCGAACCGCCCTAATCATAAAACCGCTTATTTCGGGTCGGTTCGGGTCGGTTCGGTCGGTTTTTTCGGTTTGAACCGAACCATGCTCAGCCCTAGGGAAGACACATCTCTGACACCTCTAATCATTGTCAAAAGAAGACTCGAGCTACCCCCTCCTAATCTTGCATGGATAGCCTAAAAAATTTTAAAAAATTCACATAATTAAGAAATATCAATTAAGCAAATATTATCTTATTAAGTAAAAAATCACATTTTTTAGTGCAAGTAGTCAATCATAAAAGTATATAAGAGATTTTACAAAAAATAATTACCTAGTCCTGCACATGTTCTCGAGTTTGAGGAGTCAATGAAGGTGATTGCCTAAAAAAAAGTTCTTGCATAGCTTTCACTTGTGACTCCAACTCAGACATCCTTTGTTGTTGTTGCTCCTGCTCATCTAAGCGTTGTTGAAGCATCTGGTTCTTTCTCTTTTCTTCTATAACCCGTGCTTCCAGATCAGATCGACTAGGGAGCAGTCCTCTCAAATCTTTCAAAGTAGTCCCACCACCAAATACAGTAATGTGACCATGAGATTGCTTCCCCCAAATTTTCTCAATTATCTCAATGTCAGAGAGTGAATGGTTTGCTTGTTTGACTTGAACAATTTCATCCTATAAAAATTAAATTCATATGTTAGTACTATATAATGCATCATTATCAAACTTAAACACATATTCTACTTACATATTTATCTTGATCCCCATTTTCTAGTGTTTCATCAGCTTTCTTTTGAGTTTCATGAAACATTTTTGCCACATCAGGTGGATTTCCTGACTTGCCACCCTTATTCAAATATTAAATAAAAATGAGTACAATATCAAACTAAAAAACAAAGTAGTTATAAATAAATAGGAAATTAGTTTTGAATGTATACCAATTCCCACACAATTTGTCTAAAGGGTTTTATGCCCGTGTGATGGAGCATCTTTTTTTACCTCTGTTAAGTGTATTTTGCTGGCTTGCTTTCTATATATCAAGATTAAAAGATAATTTCAACAATCCAACAATATACATAGAACAAAATTAATAAAATTAGGAGATTAATACCTGAAATTTTAAAGAAAAATAATGTTCCTTAACTAGCCAATCTCAGTCATCAACACTCACTTCTGTAGGTTTATTTCTAAGTGCTACTTGCAATGAATTTTCTTTCACATATTTCCTGTGCATGTCACCACGCCACTTATTCCACAAATCGCGCAAGTGTCTCATTACTAACTCTCTCTTTTGCTCCATGTCCTCAGCATCAAATTTATCCTATATCAAATTTGAATCAAAATTTAATTTATAAGAATTAAAAACCAATTGCAAAAAATTAATTTTCAATGTATCTTAATGGATGCCCACATATGATCTTTATTTTGTTGTGGTATTTTGGCTCAATTCTCAACAGATACTGGGCAAATATTTCTATCACGAATAATAATTCCAAGATATCGTGAAAATTCTGGCTCAATAGCTCTATTCTGATAAAAAGTAATGATCTTTTTCTCCCCATGTGACAAATTATTCAACTTTAGACACTTATTATTACCACGATGTGGATTTTTGTTCTTATGAGAATTATCAGCTGCATACATCATATCATATTTTAGAAACAAGATATAGGTAAAAAGAAATTGATAAAAATATTACTTCTTGTAACTAATAAAGAATATACCTTCTTGTCGAGATTCATTTAGTATTACATCATCACTTTGCACTCGATAATTATTTGATTCTGCAAAAAATTGGGCAATTATTAATCCAATCATAAAAAATAAATTGAAAGATAAAAAAGAAATAATAATAAATTTTAAGTCTCATCAACCTGCAGAATCATCATTCTCTTCATTGTTAGTATTTGCACTTCTCCTGCGATTTTGTGCAAAATTCTCCTCTTCAAAGTTTTCTGAATCAGCACTAAAATTTGTACCCATATTTTGATCTTGTATTGGATTTTGAATATTCAAGTTCTTGTCATAACAAGTACGGAGTTGCTTAATGAATTTTCTGCAAGTGCTTGAAGTCGCTTCCTAACTAATGACCAATGTGCTAGAAATTGTGCCCTTTTGCCTTTGGAAGAGACTTCTTGAGTTTTCATTTTTCTGCTATGAATAGGAAT
Organism: Asparagus kiusianus; assembly: GCA_022839385.1. Classification (NCBI taxonomy): domain Eukaryota; kingdom Viridiplantae; phylum Streptophyta; class Magnoliopsida; order Asparagales; family Asparagaceae; genus Asparagus; species Asparagus kiusianus. The sequence goes on from BQKN01064154.1 coordinate 148,860, forward strand.
TTAAGTATCATACACTATGTATAAAACAAATGTCAAAAGAGAAATGAATAAAAGAAAAAGAAATCCCTAAGGACAAGCATAATAATAAATACATAATACACTAATGTAGAAGCACTTGCTGCAATGTCAAAGCCACATCCAAAATATGAAGAAAAGAATATCGTATGTCTAAAAAAGGAATAGTTATAGTAAGATACAACTTAAAATTTATCTCAATAACACAATATTATTTGTGTTCTATTCTTTAATTAAAGCGTTCTAATTCTCTGCTTGAGTCTTTTTCCTCTTTTTTGAAGTTGAGACCGAATTTACAATAATTGGATCAATATCACTCCTTCTCAAATTGATATAATCATCTTCCAATGATGTTGATGCAATAACCTGAGCATCAAATGATTCATCTTGCAAATAAGCTTCAACTCCATCGTCTGTTATCTCACAATCATCTGTATCTGGTGGCATATTATAGGAATCACGGGGTTGTGCTTTAAGAACTACATGCCAACCTTTATTGGCAATATCCTCAACATAAAAACTTGTGATGCTTGGCCAACAAGTATAAAGTGGTCATTCGTCTTTAGCAAGTGTCGGCAGTTAATACTGATAAATCCATATTTGTCTTCTTTCAAAGCGGTCCCTTTTCCTTTGCCGTGCACATCCCACCATTTATAACGAAATAGAACAATCTTTCTTCTACCAGGATACTCTAATTCGACAACTTCAACCAAAGCACCATAATAATCTATATCTCCACCATCACCAGCATCACCAACAACTGCAACCCTACTATTTTGAGTTGACAAACAATTATCTCGACTTTCTGTATGAAATCGATGTCCATTTATGATAAATCCAGTAAAACATTTAACAATCTTACTTGGACCACGAGATAATGAAAGTAAGTCATCATCTTCTCGATAACTCTGATAAACCTAAACAAAACCAAAATATGATCAAGTCATGGAACATGAAATAAAATGAACCAATCAAGATATTAAAAAAATAAGGCAAGATATGTACGTACTAGAGCTTGGAACCACTCGATAAAATTCTTATCTCAATCTTTATCATCATAGTGATTTGTGGGTTCTCTCACGAATCCATTGTAGTCCCTACATTAAAATATCATAAATATGATTAACGTTGACTAACTATAGTAAATTTATTAGTAGAATCTTAAACTTTAGTGACTTACTCAATGTGTTGCACTTCATCACAGTTCTTTAGAACATAAATATGAGCTTGCAACCACTCACGTTCATCAAGGTAGCGGGTGGTGGTAGCACCCAATGCCAGCCCACTATGTCTGAAAGTAGATAGTTGTTCTTCATTACATTCTCTATTGTCATCTTCATAATTTCTTTCAAGGCGATTAAACTTTGTCTCGAAGCCTTTTAGATATCTTAAGCAAAGTGTCATGCATTCATCTGCTATATATCCTTCAGCAATTGACCCTTCTGGACGTGCCCTAATTCTGATATATGACTTATAAGTATAAAGCTGACGCTCCACTGGGTACATCCATCGAAATCGAACAGACCCTCCAAGTATGGCTTCAGATGCTAAATGAACTACTAAATGCAGCATAACATCTAAAATTGAAGGTGGAAAAATCTTCTCAAGCTTACATAACGTAAGTGGAATCTGCTCATCAATTTGCTTAAGTTCATCCATCCTTAATGTCTTGGCACATAATATAGTGAAGAATATGGAAAGTACAATAATTGGTTCACACACTTTTGCAGGAAGAAGGCCACGAATCGATACAGGAATCAAGCGCTGCAAAAGAACGTGACAGTCATGACTCTTTAACCCCAAAATCTTACGCTCTTTAAGGTTTACACATTGAGAAATATTGGATGAAAATCCATCCGGAACTTTTAACTCCTTTAGAAATCGACAAAATTTGCTTTGCTCTTCTTGGGATAAAGTATAACAAGCTGCTGGCATCACAAGTTTATCTCCTCTTTGGATTGGATGTAACTCCGGTTTTAAACTCATTGCTTGTAAATCGAGACGGGCTTTGATATTATCCTTTGTCTTTCCTTTAATGTTCATGATTGTTCCCAGCAAACTATCACAAATATTCTTCTCAATATGCATGACATCTAAATTATGTCGCAATAAGAGAGTTCTCCAATATGGCAAATAAAAAAAAACTTTTTTTATTCCAATTATCTCCCCGTCTTTCGTGTGATATTTTAATTTTCTTCTCTGGATGATTGGTCAAGGTGATCCCTATAAGATCTTCCTCCTGCTTAAGGATGTCATCTCCGGTCAGCTTCGGTGCTGCATACCCTCTCTCCCTAGTGCAATCAAATGATTTCTTATCCTTTCTCCAACTGTGATTTTCATCAAGATAGCGACGATGCCCCATATAGCTCTGCTTGCCTCCATATGTTAACCTGATAGAGTGAGTGTGCTTATTACAACAAGGACATGCTAATTTCCCCTTAGTGGTCCATCCAGATAAATTTGCATAAGCAAGAAAATCATTAATAGTCCAAATTAGTGTTGCACGTAAAATGAAATTCTGTCTTAGAGATACATCATATGTTCGAACGCCTGAGGCCCACAACTCCTTTAGTTCTTCTATCAATGGTTGTAAGTAGGTGTCAATAGCATCTCTAGGACCAGTTGGACCAGGAATGAGCATAGATAAAATAAAATTAGATTGCATCATGCACATCCAAGATGGTAAGTTATATGGTACAAGTAAAACAGGCCATATGCTATAAGAAACTTTTGAATTTGTGAAAGGCAGGAAACCATCACTTGCAAGACCGAGCCTAACATTTCGGGGCTCTTCGGCAAAGCTTTCATGTAGCTCCTCAGAGTCAGCTGGATGCCTCATCACACCGTCCTCAACTTGTCTTTCATGGTGCCATCTCATATCAGAAGCTGTCTTCGAAGACATGTAAAGCCTTTGCAATCGTGGCTTAAGAGGAAAATGTCTTTTGTGGTATTTTTTTATCATTTGCCTTTCGTTTGATCTCTTTTCCATGTTTATCAAGTTTCCATCTAGAAGCACCACATCTCTGACACGTATCAAGACCTTCTTCACTTTTCCAAAACAGCATGCAAGAGAATGGACACAAATCAATTTTTTCATATGATAGGCCAAGGTCTCGGATTAATTTTTTGGCCTCGTCATACGAATTAGGCAGTGTTGATTCCCCTAGCAATAGATCCTCATTCAAAAACTGGAGCAACATTGAGAATGATTTATTACTCCACCTATTTAGGCTCTTTATGTGAAGTAGTTTCACTAAAGCAGATAACTTTCAACATTTAGAGCCTTCATGCAAAGGTTTCTCGGAGTCACCTAAAAGACTGTTGAATTGTTTTGCATATCCATCTGATTCCTGGTCAAGAATATCCTGACTCGACGTGGCATCAGGTGCAACAACGCCAGTTGAATTATGAAATAAATCTCCAATCATTTCTTGCATTTCATCATCACTCTGGCTTTCTTCTGTCATTTCTTCTTGTTCTTCATCAAACTCTGATATGGACTCACCCTGTCTTTCACCGTGATGACACCAAAATCTATAGTTTTTAATAATTCCATGAATAATCAAGTGGGTCTTTACTGACTCACGATTACCAGACTTCACATTGCTGCATTTAACACATGGACATCGAATTTCAAAGTTGCCATTCTTTTGATTGAAACCATTAAACAGCTTCTCATATGCATAGTCTAAAAACTTATCAACCCCTTCTACATATTTTAGATCAAGTCTATTATCATCTACTAGGTCCATCCAATCTTTATTCGGTACCATTTCCAAGCAATGTACTAATGCTGGATATTCGACTCTATAAAACAAAAAAAAAACAATATAATTAGTTTATAATTAGATTGTGGTTTAATAAATATCGACTATATTTTATTTGTACAAACAAGCATTGTATATATTTGCAAATATCCCCTCCAAAGCATCATTTTACTAATTTGCCCTCTAAATTGTCTTCTCCATGTAAGCTTATGTCTCAATTTGAACGAATATTTAATGACCAAGCAAATCCAAAACACATTTAGTTAATTTCAATTTGTTTATGAACTGAATAACTAATAGCTATGCATTTACTGTCAAATGAGATAGCGAATCAAATATGATCGAATAGCTGAATGAATAATAAGTAAACTGTTTATTGATTAATTGGTTCACTTTCATCTTTATTATCCTATCCGATGTAGGATTATACTCACATATTAATAACCACAACACTCCCACTTGTAAAGCATAATTATTAGTAAAATTTATATTACGAAACTAAACCATATTTTTATTAAATTAATAAATATATATGGCGTGAAATCAGCCAAGGGTTGTTACATTTGGGCCTGTATCTCAAGTGGACTTTATTTTCGAGGGTCAAACTTTAGGTTAGTCCAGAAAAAGAGGGTTCGTTTAATGACCAAATAAATCCATATTTAAAATATTTTTTGTCGACACGTACAATTTTTTCAAATGTTAAAATACATTGGTATTTTACTTGATGAATGCGGACAACGGAACTTTTTATTAAAGAGTTCATTTATTTAATTGAAAAATGCATAGTTACGTTAGTATTTATAAAAATATATTAGCATATACGTGAAATAAGAAAAATAAATTAATTATGCGTATGCCTGTATTTATATACATTGCCTTATATATGTCAAATAAGATAAGCAAATACATTGAATACATAAGTTATTATTAGATTGTGTGTTTTTCTTATAGCAGTACATTAAAGTGTTAGTTTTAATATATAACTTTAGGGTATTTAAGTGCAACCTTTTAAAACTTTAAAGTATACAATCTAATGCAACAAGTGAAAGTATACAATTACAACTTATTAAAACTTTATGGTATAAATTGCTGCCAAAAAAGGGAGGGGAAACTATAGGGTACTTGAATGCAATTACATCAAACAAAACTATAGGGTACTTTTAAATAAAAGGTATTTTAAGGCAAAAGTGCAAAGTAGGAAAAACTATAGGGGACTTGAGTGAAAAATTACCAAACCACAACTTCCAGCCGCTGGCGTTTCACCGTGGTGACGACGGGGCAAGCACGGTCGTATTAGCGGTGCTGGGCCGACGCCAATGATGGGGTGACAAGGTTGGGCGGGCGACGATGTTGCTGGGGCGGCGGGGCGGCGAGGCGACGATCTCCAACGCAGCAACGACGTTGATGGGACTCTCCCTGAGCGGTACGGGATGGCAGTGGCGACGCGGGTTGGCAGTGGCGAAAAGGGTCAGCAGTGGGGACACTGGGGCGGGCTGAGGCAGAGGCGGCGCTGGGGTGGGCGGCGTTGGCACATGGCGGCGGTGAATTTTGAAGACGATGATATGGTTTAATAAAACGTGATACAAACAGTAGTTATGAAAATTAATCTAGGGTTTAGTTAAATACATATAAATAGTTACGGTTAGAATATGATTTGGGTTTCGGGTTATTTGTATTAATTTTAATTACTATTCCTATTATCATTAGGGACTTAAGATTAATGAAGGTAATGGACCTCTTCGTCTTTAATAAGACCCAATAACGACGGTATTAGGAACAAATTAATGAAGGGACTAGAAAACCGTTACCCATCTCGCATCATTCCTATAATATTTGTAATCACTTGACGAAGGCTTTAAAAACCCGTCGTTATTATATGCACATTAACGACGGTCAACTAATCCCTTTACTAATTTTGATCGTTAAATACTGTATTTCTTGGAGTGTGAGTTGCACTTCCACCTTCATAGCACGATTAATTGCTTCATCCACACTATATATGGTTGTCAACTGCACTTGATCCTTGATCGCGGAGCGAAGGCCACCGATAAACCTAAAAATCTATTATCCCTCTATTTTTTCGTTCAGGTTGTTCCGCACCGATAGTCTATAAAACTCCTAAGTAAATTGCTGGACCATCCGATCCTCTTGTTTACAATCCTAAATTTTTTGATAAAGGATTTAATTATAATCTATCAGAAGAAATCATAGACATAGTGCCTCCCTCATACGTCTCCAAGTACGAAAAGGTTGCTTGCCTTGGCGCTTGCGATTGTTTTGAAATTGCTCCCACCAAACAGAAGCTCCACTATGTAGTTTATAGATCATGTATTTAACCTGTAAATTATTAGCAATTCTGACCAGGTTGAAACATTTCTCAACCTCAGCAAGCCAATCTAGAAATTCCTCTACATCAAGATTTCCGCTGAAGAAAGGGAGATCAGCCTTGATCTTCGGAATTCGATCATTGTACTGACCAGGAGCAATAAACTGGTCATTATTTGGACCGAAAGTTAGCTCTTCCTCCCCTTCTGAATCAGAATTCAAACTAACTCTAGTCGGCAAATCGTGGGGATTAGCGCCCCCTGCCTCCAACAGGTCCTCTAGCCGGGGGAACTACCTGTTGCCTAGGGTTATTCCCAATCTGTAAGTTCCGAAGCCCCCCATCATCAACTCATGTTGTTGTCGTGATTGTTCTAGTTACTGTTGCATCTGTTGTTGCATCAATTGGAGCATTTTGACAATTACAATATTGAGATCATTGTTGTTCTCAGCCATTGCCTAGGATGAACCACGCTCTGATACCAACTGACGCAGCGGCGAAAACAAAGAAGCCTTACCACGAGGACTTCTTCCACAAACTCAAGAAAACACACCAAAACTTTATTCAAGAGAAGTTTTATTTAATTCTAAGATATTCTTCTTTCAGTTACATGACTCTTCTTAAATAGAAAAATAAACAAGACTCCTAGTAAGATTAGAATTACAAAGAAAAAGAAAGTATCAAATTCCACCATTAAAAAAACTCCCTATAATAGAGAAAACAAATCATGAATCAAAATTGAATTTGTTTCCTAATCTAATTTGACTCTAGCATTGAATTTATTTCCTAATCTAAATTGACTCTAACTTTAATACTAAAAATAAACTAAATGCTGATTATTTTTAGATTTTAACCAAAACTGAGTATTACTCATGAGATTTTAAAAATCTGACAATCTAATTGGTTCCATCTCATCGAGATAGGCGATTTACATATATAACATGTCAGAATCTTCCTTTCGGATTGAAAGATATGATCGTTTCTTTGTGAACGTTAATAATACATATAAATCTGTATTTAGCTCGTGATTGCCCGAATCCTCCATGAAATTGTCCATTAAGTGTCGTACATCAGTGTGCAAACAATCTAGGATCTCCTATCATGTAAGACACATAACTTATAGTTATAGGCCATGTAATAAGACATTCTGGTTGACTAATAAGCTCAATCACTCTTTAACATCTTCAGTCTGACATTGATGATTCTGTTTAGTCGAAAAGTTTGGTAGACATCAGGAGATCTAGATATTAGGAGATCTGTTGATGACTAGGATCAAACAGTCAATCGTATCCAGAAGAGGATAGGTGCGGATCTGGGGCGGGATCGGTTCCTCTTGAGTCCTCGCTGGGATGAGGTAGATGAGATTGATGAAGAGGCCGTCTCCTTCTCTGACTTTATGCCTGGTTCCTAGTCATCAACAATTTGGTGTCCACTGTTAGACCCTCCTCCCTTTTTCGAGAAGACATATCAAGTTTTGAACATGGGTCTGATTCTACTCACCTTGAAGAACATCACTGGAGTTGTACCATCTAAGCTAAATGAAACCGGGAGTTGTATCATTCAAGCTAAGGAGGGTTAGTTTTGGCTAAGAGGAATCAACATAGGCATAATCCTCAAAGGCCTCTGTAACTTTCTGAGGAGTGTTTGCCAAGTACATCATCTACTAGATGGTAGAGCAACCATTAGCACCCCAAAGACCCTCCAGAAGAAGATACACCATAAGGGTGGCTACCTTTCTTGAACAAGCAACTCCGGCTTTAATTACCTTCATAGAATAAATCTGGCTCCCTGCCTGTAGAGAAGCCTTGAGTGGAATCACCTAGAGAGCCTTATCCTGATCATGGGTTCTGATCAGGTCTAATATCGCTCAAGCTCCGACTGGTAATATAGCTCATATGAGCACAGAAGCAGTGATCAAGTCTGCGCTAGGCGCCTCGAACTCCGATGTCTCTTTGAAGAGAATAATTCCCATCTATCAAAGATAAGATTACGGGAAAAACTTGAAGTTTGCAGGCTGGTCAACTTGTTGGGAAAACATCTCTGGCTTCTTAAGCATCTTCAAGAAAAAATTTTACCACAAAAGTTGCCTAAGCTTTTATGGTCGAAGCATGTGACCCGCATGATCTCTGTAAGGGAAGCTAATCCATCCACAGGATGATCCAGAGGCCACCCTCAATGAAGAGATGATCTCAGAGAAACCTTGGCTGATGAGATGACAAAAACATTTTCGACTCATCACTAGTCAACAATGAATCTCCTACGGCTACAATTACAGACGGCTTCACCTTCTCCGAAGCTACTTTTAGCTAAGAAACATGGAGCATTTCAAGCATCAGATGCCCTTGCGCGTCATACGCCTATGGCAGATACTTTCCATAAATGTATAAATTTCAGTACTAATAAAATCATACCAAATATGAGTAGACTCATGTCTCGCGCTACAAAGTGTCAAACTTAAGTAGGGATCAAGCCTTCACTAGCGCTAAAGACCTAGTCAACTTCCATAAGTTCTAGGCATTCGACTTCTCAGTCAAATTCTAAACCCTTGGTACCTTTTCAAGAATAAACCTAAGGCACCAACCCTATGGTTGACTCCCATAGTCGCGTCTCGACCATATAGGGATATTGAAGACCTAGGCACCATATAAGACCTAGGCACTCAACTTCAAGGTTATCATTCAGCCTCAAGGCTATCAAAGACCTAGTCAACTTCTATAAGTTCTAGGCATTCGACTCCTCAGTCAAATTCCAAGCCCTTGGTACCTTTCAAGAATAAACCCAAGGCACCAACCCTATGGTCGACTCACACATTCGCCTCTCGACCATACGAGGATATTGAAGACCTAAGCACCTACATTAAGACCTAGGCACCCATTCCAAGCCCTTGGTACCTTTTAGGAATAAACCCAAGGCACCAATCCTATGGTCGACTCCTACAGTCGCCTCTCGATAATACATGGATATTGAAGACCTAGGCACCTACGTTAAGATATAGGCACCCATTTTAAGGCATTGGTATATTTTCAGGAATAAACCTAAGGCACCAACCCTATGGTCGACTCTCATAATCGCCTCTCGACCATACGGGGATATTGAAGACCTACGCACCTACGTAAGACCTAGGCACCCATTTTAAGCCATTGGTACCTTTTCAAGAATAAATCTAAGGCTACAACCTTATGGCCGACTCCCACAATCGCCTCTCGACCATATGGATATATCGAAGACCTAGACACCATATAAGACCTAGGCACTCAACCTCAGGGTTGTCATTCAACCTCAAGGCTACCAAAGACCTAGTCAACTTCTATTACTTCTAGGCATTCGACTCCTCGGTCGAATTCCAAGCCCTTGGTACATTTTTAGGAATAAATCCAAAGCATCAACCCTATGATCGACTCCCATAGTCGCCTCTCGACCATATGGGGATATCAAAGACCTAGGCACTACATAAGACCTATGCACTCAACCTCAGGGTTATCATTTAGCCTCAAGGCTACCAAAGACCTAGTCAACTTTCATAAGTTTTAGGCATTTGACTCCTTAGTCGAATTCCAAGCCATTGGTACCTTTTCAGGAATAAACCCAAGGTACCAACCCTATGGTCGACACCTACAGCCGCCTCTCGACCATACAGGGATATTGAAGACCTAGGCACCTACGTAAGACCTAGGTACCCATTTTAAGCCTTTAGTACCTTTTCAGAAATAAACCCAAGGCACCAACCCTATGGTCGACTCTCATAGTCGCCTCTCGACCATACGGGGATATTGAAGACCTAGGCACCTATATAAGACCTAGACACCCATTTTAAGCCCCTTGGTACCTTTTTAGGAATAAATCCAATGCACCAACCCTATGGTCGACTCCCACAGTTGTCTCTCGACCATACGAGGATACTAAAGACCTAGGCACCTACGTAAGACCTAAGAATACTATCTAAAGGTTGTCATTCTGCCAAAAAGATCCTCATGTCATCTTACATAAGCCTAAGGTATGATTTCTGAAAGCTCGGATTAATAGTTTTTCGACATACAAACTCAGACAATCTTTCGTCGAGTTTTTTGTCAACAAAATAACTATATATCCAGCCAACATAAGATGCTAGGTGAACCGGTTGTCCTGATTCCCCAAGTATAGGTCAACACATCACAACTGACTCACTCTAGCTAATTTTTAGTTCTCAATCAAAACAACGTTATAAAGCTAAGAGAATATAAAAAATGAAGGTAAACTCAAGAAAGGAAACATAAGTTGATTTTCATTCAACAAGAGGAAACTTCATTACAAACTTATCTAATAGAAAAAGATACAAGTCTTCAGAGTTCCCTACCAGATCTGGGAGTAGGACTTGGTGGTCTCCTGGCGGCAGTAGCTAGAGAAGATTCTCTAGGGTCCTCAGAAGCAGGCTCATCCTCGTCATCACTCACTACTAAATCCAGCCCGCCTCCACTTCTCTCAACATCTTTCAAGAGATTGAGACAGCAGGAGACGTGTGGAGGATAGAAGCGGTCGGGAGAAGGATGAGAGCTAGGAGGCACTAGCGAAGCTAAGTAGTCGACTCCGGCCTTACATGCCAAAGCTACTTCAACCCTTCCTAAGAGGCCATGGTGCCAGTTGTCGACCACTTTCTTTTTATATTGCTCTAAATCCAAATGAGCGAGCTTATCCTCCAAGTCCTTGACAAGGGCCGCAGATGCCTGAATCTCTGACTGTTGTTCCTCAAAGTCCTTCCTTGATTTCTCGAGAGACAGGCGACTCGATCAAGCCTCCGCCTCAGCGGTCGCCCTTTGACGCTTTTCGGACTCAACCTCCGCCTGTAGATGAGCCATAACCCTTTGAAGATCCTCGATGGTTCCCATCTGCTTGGAAAACTGGATCCGAAAATTCTTCAGGAGCTCTTCCTTCTCATCCAGACTCCGGTGTCAAGCACCTTCTTTAAGAGCCAACTCGGCCTCCAAAGCAATGACCTTTTTCTATGCTTCTTCCTTGGCCAACCTTTCTTGGGACTGCTTTGCCTACCATTCCAAGGAAGAGCTGTGTATATACTCAAGTCGATTGAACAGAGCATGCTCCAACAAAGTCCCCCGAGCCAAGCAAGCTTGGAGGGCCTGACGAATGCCAACACTTGGCATCTCCCCCAGAATCCTCTCATCGGCACCATTCTCCTCATGGTCTGGAAAAGTTGCAGCTCGCCCTTCGATGTCCTCAGCCCCCATAGGCTCCTTGCCGGGGCGACGAGACGACTCAAGCAGAGATCTAGGGCTCGTTACCTCCTCAGCTCGAGCCCTATTTTCAGCAGCATCAACTGCCAGGGTCGTTGTCTCCCTATCAGGAGAAGACTCATCTACCAGCCCCACATTGCCTAAGCAGTTAAGCTGAGTAACCAGCGGACCCGTTCCAGTTGGTTGAGACCGCACAACCAGTCTGACTGCGTGTTACCTCACTTTAGGAAAAGTTTATAAGCATGAATATGAACATGTTGGAAAAAGAATTTTTCAAATAGCTCTTACCATTCGTGAAATACAGAAAAATTCAACAATGCTAAAATACATGTTTTTTTAAACATGTTGATTTTGCCATTTTAGATCAAATCAGGTTTTGAAAACTTGTGTAAACTTTTTATGGACTTAAAAAATAATGTTAACATGGTTGATATAGTCCAAAATATATTTGAATGTAATTTGCATAAAAACACCAATTTTCGTGAAAATTCACAAATGAAGTGTGTGTGCAAACTTGAGCTTATAGAATTAATCACACATAATATTATCCTATACTAAGTATACCCAAACAATCTTGATCTTCGATGTGGCTAGACTTGGTATACTTGTGGATGAAGCTTGAACTTGAATCTTTATCTTAGATTTGCATAGCTTCACTTCCACTATTCCGTCAACCTCCATTGGATATGATCGTGAAAGAGCAATTCCATCCATCCTCCAACACGTTGTTTGTCTATAATAAATAAAAATACACAAACGCTAGACAAACAACATCAGTAATAAATTATTTGTTAAACATCATCAAAACAAGAAGGCCAACACTGAGGATATCATAAAGCTCATAAAGCCCCACTAGGTCATCCATACAGACTCTTGAGCGAATGAGATTGAGAAAAGCAAGCTTTTCCTCGTTACGACCAACGGTCGAAGCTTGAGAAGTCATTAAGAATATTTCCACTCAAAACTTAGAAGATAAGTTTTCAATAGAAAAGTTCATAAAGGGAGTTTATCAGCCTTGGTAGGCTGTCTAAAAATTATTACAGATAGCTGATCCACATCAAACACCAATGATGAAAGTTAGAATCAAATGACTTTCACATTAACAAATAAAGGCTATAATTAGAAGATTTTCACGTAGATTGAGAAAGTTACAATTCGACAACCTTCACGATAATTGATAGAAACTCTGATTCAACAGTCTTCATAGTAAGAGTTACAATATGACGACTCTCACATTTTAAGGACCTAAGATGAAGATTACAAAATAACGATCTTTGCATACGCTCTAATGAAAGATATTAGAGGTCAACAATCTCTTTAATTCTAAAACGTAGAGTTCATCTCTGCGTCTCAGATTCCAAACACAACACGACCACTGTGTTTTTAGCCTTAGGCATATGCCCAACTCTGTGTTTTAGGTCTAAGACGCAGAGTTCGGGCCCAGAACGCCAGTTTCGGTGGTTGACTCATTCAAACACGAGCTGAATGGTTCTAAAACCATTTTCCCCACATTCTGAGGGATTTTTACTCATTTAGGAGCGGTTTAAGGGGTCAGTTGCAACACCTTATCCCCCTATAAATAACAAAAAACTCAACAGAGTTAGAGAGTTTTTTTGGAGATCTTAGAGCATCCTTCAGCAATAAAATTTTGAAGCTTTGGTACTTGGTTTATTAAACAAATTTCGGTTCAAACCAACTCTTTCATAGAGTTTAAGCTTACACGAAGTTATTAAACTTGTTAAGAGTTCTGCATAACTTACCACGTAAGTTTCATCGACTTTAATCCAACGGGGTGAAATGTCAGATCGTCAATAAGAAGCAAACTCGACACTAATATCGAGGGAGACATCTCATCGCTATCGTGAAGAACCCATGTTAAACAAAGGGAAGGACCTCAGTCGACTCTTCTCTCTTTTATAAATCGGAAAACCGATTGAGAATATTTGTAATTTCTTTTCTAAGTCTGTTAGAAAAAAATTGTATCGAGAGAATTGCAATTCATTCTTTTTTTTTAAATCTGTTAGAGAGAATAATACATATTTAATTCTCAATTATCTTCTTTTAACTTTCCTACTAAATAGTAAGCCATTTTATAACATTCTGGAGAGCTACGTGGGCTCATCTGAAGGCACAAGGTGTTTCAAAATAAACGTATGAGATCTGCCTTGGAAGCTCAACCGTTTTATTGTAAACACGAAGCGCCACCTCTTTACTACCCTACGTCTTGACGCTCGAAAATCGGAACGCCCCCTATTTACTCCATGATGCTTCGATTCCTAGAATAGCGGTTCAAATCACTGAGTGACTGTTTGTTGGGAAAATTGAAAGAAGAAATTAAGAAAATAAATTTGTAGTATTCTCTCTAACAGACTTAGAAAAAAGAAATAATTACATTTCTCTCAATGCAATATCTCTCAAACAAACTTAGAAAAAAAATTACAATCTTCTTATATCAGATTCCCGATTTATAAAAGAGAGAAAGATCGACGGAGATCCTTCCCTTTGTTTAACCTGAGTTCTTTTTGGTGTCGATAGGCTTTCGATCTTGTATCTTGTTGACGATATGAACGTTTCTCTTCACTGAAACACGATTTCTTCCTCTTGATTAATGTTTAGGAGGACTTGCGTGGCAAGTTTAAACAGAACTCTTGATGAGTTTAGGAACTCAGTACGAGTTTTAAACTCTATAGAAGAGTTGATTTGAACCGAAAATTGATTTATAACTCTTAACGAGTTAACGAAATCAGAGTGAGTTTAAACTCTGTAAAAGAGTTGAATTGATTTAACCGAAAATCAGTTTATAGCCAAGATCTTGCTCTAAGAATCTCTGATGCCGATGAAGATGATCTCTAAGGGCCTCCTAATCTGAAGATCTCCAAGAATTCTAATCCAGAAAAGCCAATCAATTTTTTGATCAATTGGATCCCGAACTCAGTTGAGTTTTTCCCCATTTATAGGGGATTAAGGGGTGTGACCGCCCCCCCCTTAATTCGTTCCTAAGTGGGGGAGTAATCCCCTCAAATCATGGGAAACAGTTTTGAAGTTGTTCAGCTCGTGTTTGAACAAGTCAAACACAAGAATTATGTTCTGGGCACGAATTCTGCGTTCTAGACCTGGGACGCAAAATTGGGTTATGTATTTGAGTCTGAAAACGCAGCAGTGAGCTCTGCATTTTGAGTCTGGAATGCGGCCACGAGCTCTGAGTTTTGGATCTGGGACGCAGAGGTAAGCTATGCGTCTTGATTTGAAGAGACCGTCAATTTGTAGTCTCTTTTGCTAGAGCATTACAAAGATCGTCATATTGTAATCTTCGTCCTGGCTCCTTAAAAATATGAGAGTAGTCAGATTATAAATCCTGATGTTGATTGTGAAGGCTGTTGAATTAGAGCTTTTATCGGTTGTCGTAAAGATTATCAGATTATAACATTTCTCGATCTACGTAAAAATCTTCCAATTGTAGCCTTCATTTGCTGATGTGAAAGTTATTTGATTGTAACTTTTATTATTGAATTGTTCATGTGGAAGTCATCAGATGGAAACTTTCACTGTCGGTGTTTGATGGGGATAAGTTATCTATTGTGATTTTTTAGACAGACTACAGTAACATCGGCCAATAAGAACGGAGCCATGGAAGATATAGGGGTACCCGATGACATAAACTATGACAGATAGCAGAAGCTTTTCAGTTTCTCAAGTAGGATTCACAAGGGCAAGAAGCTTATTTTATTTCACTCGGACCCGGCTCAAGCCGATTCCAAGCGAAAAGGGCCAACTGTTATAGTGTTCCCATTCGCTAGAAATATAATATATAAACAAAGAACAAATGAGTGCATTTCGACAAACTAGGCCCTAATTAACTTAGTGGCTCAAGCCCAACAGAGGCCTCGACCCCGCCGACTCATCAAGTCGACATTCTTTCATGCCGATACGAAAGGCAGAATCAGCCGACCCTATCGTTGAAGACGATCCACCAAGGGCACTCGACCATTTACTCGGCGACTCACATAGATGACTTGATGAACATTCCATGTCGACTAGATTAAGGAATAACCTCCGCCTCAAGTCTCTTCCCCTAAGCACATGTCAGCATCCCAGTTCACCTCGGACAAGCCTTATCTTGATTCTAGCTTGAAGGTCTTCATGACTTGTCAGCTGTCCACGTGCCTTCTGCCACGCCCTCAATCACTTCCCGAAAAATGTAGAGACACCCTCTGCCGTACCAAAGTGATTTCCCCTCTAGTCGCCAGGCGACACCTATAAAGCGAAGGATGACTCGGTTCTTAGCTCACACTTTGCCACCGTCTCCATATGCTTGGCTGGAGGTGACCCATTTGTCCTCATCATCGTGATATATACAGGTGTAGGCGTATAAAATTGCCTATAGATCCCTTATCACAGCTCGACGACGCCAATTCAACAAACGGACTATCGATCGACGTATCCAAGCACGACCGTTATCCCGATAACGCCGAAGCCAAGCCATACGCAACGGAGCAGGTTAACGAGGCGACGAAGCCAACAAATCGCACCCAAGCATTGGAACGCATCCACTCGCACGTAGAATCAAACCAACGTTTTTGGGAATCACCGAGTCATCTAAACAAGAGCGAACTCGGTGATATAACGATCAAATCAAGATCAATTCCGGACTCGAACTCAGAAGCGGATTAACTGCCATATTTGGAATCAAGTCAACAAATCGATTCCAGATCAAGTCAACCACAAACCGAATCAAATCCGAACAACGAAGAACCGGAAACACCGGAAAACGACGAAACGGACAAAACACCCGGGGACTCGGCCTTAGCCGAGCCACCCCAGGGTGGCTCGGCCCAAGCCGAGCCACCCCAGGGTGGCTCGGCCAAGGTCGAGCCACTCTAGGGTGGCTCGGCCAAGAGCCGAGCCACCCACAGGTGGCTAGGCCCAGAACTGTGCAAATGCACAGTTCTGAGTGCCTATAAATAGGCCTTGTGCTCATTTGGTTCAGAGGTTGGATTTTGGAGGAGGCGAAGCCCTGCTGGATTGAAGACTCAGATCTAAACAAGAT
>BQKN01064154.1:175340-189569 GCA_022839385.1 Asparagus kiusianus
ATATATATATATATACAAAACCAAAACGTGTATGTGTGTATATGATTAAGTTTAAAGTACTAACACACATAATATAAACCTAAACTAAATGTTACCCAATCAATCTTGATCTTCGATATAGCTCAACTTGGTACACTATGCGGATGAAGCTTGAACTTGGGTCTTGACTTGAATTGCAAGGCTTCACTCCACAATTCCACCAACCTCCATTGGATATGATCGTGAAAGCTTGATTCCATCCATCCTCCAACTTGTTGTTTGCCTAGAATAAATACGAAAACACAAACACTAGACAAACAACATTAGATGTAAATTGTTTATTAAATCATCATCAAAACAAGAAGGCCAACACTCCTAACCTCGCGGGGGCTCTCTCTGGCTCTCTCTCAAAAAAAGAAAAGGAGGAGAATTCTCAAAAAGAGAAAGAACACACACAATTCTTGAGATACACAGAGGAGCTCATACAGGCCCTCTGTAACTGTACATTGCCACCTTGAGAACCACCTCGGTTCCTGACCTTTCCCTTCCCCACTCAAGTTTCACTAACTTGACCGTCGGAGGAACCACGGGGGAACCGGTCCCCGCCCTCTCATGGGTTCTTCTTATCTGTGTAGCATGAACTTCAACCTCCAATTCAAGAACCATGAATAAAGTCAAAGAAGGAGGCGGCCCCTTCATCAATCTCCTCTTCCTCGTCCCAACAAGGACCCAAGAGGAACCGATCCCGTCCCGGATCTACATCTATCCTCTTCTGGATATGATTGACTGTTTGATCCTAGTCATCAACAAGATCTAAATGCTAATACAAAGTAAACAAATATTTTTTTTATTAGGAGATCTAAGTGCTATTCACTTGCCTGGGCTGCGAAGGGTGGTTGGTATTAGGCCAAGATCATCGAAAGAAAGAAATAAAAGATAAATATTAATCATATTTTTATTTGGAAAATCAATACATCTGTTAATTTTATACTTCATATTTTCCTTCTAGGTAACATGTGCATCTCTGATTACCTTCTACTCTTCTAGTCACTCTTGTTAGATTTACTTTTCATTTTCTATAGCTATTGAAGGCTATGACCTGCAAGGATAGAGATTCAGTCTAGCTATAATCTTTTTCGTTTAAGTCTCAATACTTTTCTCATAAAGTTAGTCCCTTTTATATAAAGAGTGACATTTGGTATGTTTCATTAATCAAGTGAGCAACAATATTCCATCTTTTCTTAATCAAAATCAAAGAAAACGGTGTATATACCAGTGACATTAACAATTGATTAGTAATTGCATGCTAGCTTCGGAAGAATATATTAAATAAACAAGTACTCAGAAAGGAAGATGTGTTGTGATAATTGGACTTTAATCAACTTTGCACAACATCTTTTCATCTTGTAATCTAAAAGTTGAAAGTTTTGGAGATATTTTTGACCTCTAGAAGGGTAGCAAGTCCATGCAAATTGACCCGAAATGTTGGAAACAAGATTGGCGTCAGTTTTGGATGCCCATGACATCATTTTTTTAAAATAATATGTTAATCATGTGAAAAGTTTCGCCACGTTGGCAAACTTTTATAGGATGATGACATATTTGTTGGGAAAAAGTAAAATAGAAAACTAACAGTGATCTCGTAGAGAGGTTTGACAACATGTTAAAATTGGAGCAGAATTGAATCTGACTCAATTTTAGATGTTTTTTCTATTTGATAAAAGACTTGGTTATTGTTGGCGCAATTTTTGTAAGCCAGAAAAGCTCCCATGTACTGGTTTTATTGTGGACCTGGGGGAGCTAATCCACAACTAAACTGGTTCTCACTATAACCAATTCTAAAGCTCAGTTTAGCCCAGTTGCCAAACACACCCTAAAATTAAGAAGTTGTACTTACGGATTTATACATATTTAGTTGCTCCGGTGAGCAAACAAGCCACATATAAATCTTGAAAAATACTATGACAATTGTATCTAGTTTTACTCTTACTCTCATGCTCATGGTCTGGGGCGGATCTATATTTGATTGTTAGGAGGACACTTGCACCCCTAGCAACTCTAAATTTACATTTTAAACCCCTTCTAAATTGCAATTTCCCCCATAAGTTTAAAGAATTTGCATCCCATCCCTATTACATAACCACCAAAAAATGTATACTTGTTATCCGCCCCCTAAGAAAAAATTTATGAATCCGCCACTAGTTACGATCCTCAATATCTTGAAGAACAAGTCAAAATGAGTCAAGTATTATCATATTAGTGATAGATGGTAATTTTGAGGTCTACATCTCCCCACTGTAATCAATAATCTCTATTTTCATTTGTTATATCTGAACAAATGTAGTTTGTAAACTGATGTAGAACACACGACATACATGTTTATGTCATAATGGGACAGTCGCAAGCTCAAACGCGGGTCCGGTCGAGGAAAATAACTTGCTACGAAGAAACAACCATAACTTTCAAACCGTACATCGGAATTGGACGAATTATATATGAAAATCGACTATCTCAACGAGATGGAGCCATCTAAACATACCCTTAAGGGTTCGGTTTGCTTCCTCCATTTCTTCAAGAGGACTATAAAAGGAGTGATAGGGTCATCAAGAGGCACGGAGTTCGGACCTTCCACTCCTCTTTACCTTACATCCCTCCTTTTATAGTCCCTTGCCTCTGAGAGGTTGACCCCTGGCTTTGACTATGCATAGGAGGCGGCTGAGGGGTGAGCAGTCGAGCTACTGAGTCATCATTCTCCTTCCAGATGTCGGCTGGCGATTGGAAGAGATGTCACTCAAGTACAGGAGAGAAATGACTTCTCAGTATCCTGGATTTGATAGAAGAGGTAGGGCGTAGGATAGGTCGGTTGCTTGGTCGTCCCTCTCTCTCCAGGTGGCGGCTGGTGATTAGAGGAGAAGTCATTCGTGCACATGGCAACCTTCTAGAAAATGACTTGTAAGCAGAATAAGCGGCTTGGGCACGAGGTTTGTCAGAATGGAGATCTTAATGGGACTAATCAATACTATTGTGTCGATTGACATCTGAAGTGAACTTGGTCGGCTCTTATCCCTTTAGTCAAGGTGGGTTGATCTGCGAGCCATCATTATGATTTGGCGACCCGATAGTCGAGTGAGCTTTGGGTCGGGTGTATGGTCGAGTCGTCTGCTCGAGGAATCATCTTAATTGCGAGGGGGCGACTGATCACGTACTTCGAGTCGGTCATGATGACCCTTGATCGAAATATGGCTTGTCTGCTCGTTTGGTCGAGAGACTTGACCTTGGCTGGGCTTTTGAGCCTCTAAGTTGGTTTGGGTCATAGCTCTCTTGGGCTTATGCAGACATTCTTCCGACATCTCTATCTTTGGATGGTAAATTACCATAGCACTTACGGTTTGAGAGATTTCTGCATTTTTGTTCCTTTTTTACTATTTTTAGTAATATTTTAGGAGTCTGTATTGATTAGGAAATAAATCCGATTTGATCTCAGATTTGACCGATGGACTTTTCTAGTCATAAGGAGTCTTTTTTTAGTTTTAATATTTTAGGAATTTTTTTACTATTTTTGGTAAAGTTTGAGTCCTTGTAGAAGTCTTGTTTCCTTTTCTATTTAAGTAGAGTCTTGTAAGACCTAGAGTCATAACTTTTAATTAATAAAATTTTATTGTTTTCTTCAATATTTACTTCGTGGATTCGAAGATTGTCCTTGGTGGATTCCGAAGCTACTACCTCCGCGCTGCGTCATAAACGTAGGACTTGCACTGAACCGTATTAATTCTTACATGTTTTGCTTGTAAATGTAGCACTTGCACTGAACCACATTAATTCTTACATGTTTTTAATTCATCTGATTGATCTTTTATATGTTTATTATGCGTGTGGGATTGTTTAATCTCGGCCTTTCATGTGCGACGATTTGGCACATACGGTCCGTAACATAATTTAATCAGAAATTTTAAGCTTAATACACGATTTTGAATTGGGAGAAAGAATTTCCTGTCCAGAAAATTAGCACTCTTGGATCATAACAAATATCTTTCGTGCATCATGAATCATTGAATCTGAGTCGTTCAATAACGAGTATGCAATTAGAAACGCTCCTCGCCCGCTATAGATGGGATTATGTTAAACACTTCCATTCTACTAGGCATTTTGGCCACGAGAAAAGGTTAAACTCCTATATTTTGGGTATTTTAAAATTGATGCTCTACTCAATTTAGGCAATTTATTTCATCCAAATGCTTAATCTAATGGATTATATGCTAACCACGTAAATGTAGGGCCAATTAGGTATTGAAAGAGCTCGTAATAAGTTGTTTATATAAGCAGCTTATAGAAGTAACTTATATAAGTTGATGAAAATAGCTATTTGGTAATCATATATCAAAATATAACTTCCAAAAATAATTTCAAGTGTTTGATAAAACTGTGCTTAAACATCATTATAAATGAAAATTATCAAAACACACATAATTTTAGTTTCATATTTATCTGTAATAAAATATATTGTCAAAATCTAAAGGCTGTATATAGTATATAAAGCACGAAAATCAGAAGCAACTTTTAAGAGCATCTCAGGTTGCTCCTAAAAGCACTATCTTAAAATAAAAATAGTTTCAAATAAGCATACTATTTCTTTTACCAGACACCAATATTAACTGTTTATTAAAAAAAATATAAGCAGAAACACCCTAAAATCCCAACACCAAATTGGTCCTAAATAGACATTTATGAATAAATTCTGTACTTGCACGCACATGTCTCCTTGTTGAGTTCTTTGTACAATCATGTCTCATAGCACTATAGGTATATTACTGGCTATATTAGACATGTCATAAAAGCATGAAAAAAGTCAGTAATTTATTAAAAAAAAAAAGAATGAAGAAGAAGAAGATGATGATGATGGTTTTAGACCTTATAAAGTTCAACGCACATGTCTCCTTGTTGCGTTCTTTGTACAATCATGTCTCATTGCACTGTAGTGTAGTATATTACTGGCTATATTAGACCTGTAATAAAAGCATGAAAAGTCAGTATTTTATTTTAAAAAAAGGAAGAAGAAGAAGAAAAAGATGGTTTTAGACCTTATAAAAACATCTCCAAGGGGCTGGAAAAATTCTGCCCCTTAGTTAAATTTTTGGAGATTTAAATGGTTTGTGCTCCAAGAGACCGAAAAAAGATACCATTCACCCCAAGTCTCTTAACATCCTCCCTAAATTAAGGGGAATGTTAAAGTCCCTTAACATTCCCCTTATAATTTTCAACTAATATATCTTGTTTTGGAGTTAATTTATAAGTAATGTATAGTTAATTTAAAATAATATAATTAATTTAATGTATAGTTAATTCAAATTGATTAATATTTTCTAAAATGTACCCCTTATAATTTTTTATTATAATTTTTATTAATATGAATTTAAATTTAAAATGATATTTAACTTTTAACATGATTTATATAAATTAAATATTATATAAATTAATTATTTGTTAAATTTTAATATGATTAACTAATTTAATGAGTATATAAGGTAATTTCTTAATTTAAATTAATTAATTAATTATTTTTAGTTATTAATATTTAGCTATTTATTCATTTATAAATGAACCACGTATTTAATTAAATCCTAATCAATAAAATTAAAAATACTTAAATATGAATAATTAAGGGGTTGGGGGACTTTTAAGGGGGAACCATTGGAGGAGAACCTTCCCCTCCCTTAAAATTCCCCCTAGATTAAAAGACATTTGTAGAGAACCCTTTGAGATGCTCTAAAGTTCAACTACTTGGAATTACTTCTACGAATAATTTAGGATCGAGAATATCTAAATACGGAAAGAAAAATCTTGTATTCTACTCATGATACATAGGTTTCGGACATCTAAACACAAATAATAAAATCATACAAAGACATGCCACCGCCTAAACCTATTAAGAAATAATCTTCTATTAGTTATGCTCTCTAAATTTTTTAATACTCACCATGAAAGGAGAATATTTCTCCATTGTTCTTGATTTTTGGACTAAAAATATTGAAGATATTATTCCTTTCTGTACAAGGCAAAACTTACATACAAAATTGGAAAAATTTTGGCGGTTCTCTAGTGCATGTTAGCAGGCGAAAATCTCCTTGCTAACTTGCGCTCCTGCCTTGAAAATGGTGAAAAAAGGGGAAAAAAAGGGCAAAAAAATTCTAGAATTTGGATTAAGATCTTCAAATCTGATTTCGTCATCTCCTGCTGATCCTAATTTCTTTGAAGATGATGAAGAATTAATGGGATCCACAGGCCCAAAAGGGGAAAAGAAGAAGAAGCTATTGGCTGATATTTTAAGCTCAACAAATCCTATTCAGCCTCAGATTGATTCTTTGAGGAATGGAGGATCAAGTTCGATTTCGATTTCTGAAGTTTCTTAGGCTGATGAAGTGGAGATGGAATCATCTCAAGATTCGGTAAGAAATCTTGGATCTAAAGCCTTGACTTCTAAATATGTGCTTCAATCTGTCCCCGTCTTATCTTTTAAATCTGGAGATGGTATTGGATCTGGTTTTTTAAGATCTGAATCTTTTCTTCCTTCAAATTCTGTTTCAAGATCTGCTAAAAATTCTAATCCTGTGATGAATCTGGAGGTAAATCCTGGGATCATTGGTGAAATTTCTATTCCATTGAAATCAGTGGTGGAAAATTCTAAAGATTCTTGCTCTGTGAATTTAGTAAATCAGTTCAATGAGAATGCTGATTTTCCCCCGTTGAAGTCTTCAAATATTTCAAATGAACCTATCCAAGAAATCAAAAAAAGCTGGGTCAGTTGTTTTGCTGACAATAGAAAAATTAGAAGTGGCTTAGTATTGGATTATTTGCCTCCAGAAAATAAAGACAATGTTACATTTAATGATGAAGAATGGAATGAAGGGGTTTCTATGTGGCAGTTCTCATTAGTTGGACAAGTTCTTGGATTAAATGCCAAATTTAAGGCTATGGAGATCTATGTAAGAAATTATGGTCTAAATCGGCTATTCCTGAAATCTGTTTTCTTAAACCTAGGATCTTCTTGTTTAAATTTAAAAATAACGAAGAAATGAATGTGATTTTAGAAAATGGACCATGGTTCTTTAGATCTCGTCCTCTCTTATTGAAGCCCTGGACAATTGGAGAAGATTATGAGAAAATAAATGAGTGCATCTACCCTGTTTGGGTTCAATTACCAGCACTTAAGCTAAATCTATGGAATGTTAAAAGTATCAGTAAGATAGTTAGTGTCATTGGTCGTCCTGTTGCCACTGACAAACTAACTGCAAATAAGCAAAGATTAGCTTATGCAAGGGTACTTGTAGAAGTAACTATGCCTGCAGATCTACCTGATTTTATTATCTTACAAGGCCCTGATGGAAAGAAATTTAATCAAAGAGTGATATATGAGCTGAAGCGTAAATGGTGCACTCAGTGTAAACTGGTGGGGCATGAAACCAAGTTTTGCAAAAAATTTCCATGGGTTCAAAAATGGATTCCAAAAACAAATGTTACAGCTATACATAATGTGCAGGTTTCAGCTGGACATGTGCAGGTTAATCATGTGCATGTTTTGGATGCTGAAAATGAACTGTCAAAGTCAGGGGCTATGAATTCAAATACACAAAGGTCAGCTGGACATAATGTCCAGGATGCTGATAATCATGTGCATGTTTTAGATGCTGGAAAGAAATTATCTAGTCCTTTGCCAGGTTCAAATCTACAAAGGTCTGAGGTGTGGGTGAATTTTCGTATGCATTTTCAGCATACCATGGAGACTGGTATACTTCAACAACCTGATAAAGGAAAGGAAAAGCAACTTGATGATAAGACAATGCAAGCTAGTAGCAATCAATTAGGCTTCAAAGAGAATATTCACATGCATGGTGTGCATGTACAGCAGGTACCAAATAATCCTTGGACTCTAGCACAAAGTAACAATAAGAAGAAATATACTCCTACTAATGCTTTTTCTCATTTGGAGTTTTTGGATTTGGATCCCTCTGAAGTAGATAGGAGGAGAGGGGATTTTTGCTAAATGAATTTGGCTTTTTGGAATGTGAGGGGACTTAATAAGTCCTCTAAGCAACAAATGGTCAGGAATCATTTATGGAATTATCACATCTCTTTTATAGCATTGTTGGAAACAAAAATAAAAGATGCAAATTTGCAAAAAATTGCCAAGAAAATTACAAATGATTGGAAATGGACATCAAATGTGAGAAATCCAGGGAAAACAAGAGTTATGATTCTTTGGAATCCAAAGATTCTGGATATGCAAGTTATTTGCTGCTCTGATCAAAATATCTCCTGCACTGTTAAATCTGTTGATGAGAATTTAGATTGTGTGGTTTCCTCAATATATGGTTTTAATAATTTGGAAGCAAGAAAGGATTTATGGGCTGAATTAAGATCTATTCATCAGTCTATAGGGGATATTCCTTGGCTCATTTGTGGAGACTTCAACACAATTATTAACAATGAGGAGAAAATTAGAGGGAATTTGCTCTCAGATTCAGATACAGCAGATTTTAGAGAATTTATTTTTGACTGTCAGCTCTCACACTTGAAATCTTTGGGGTGTTTCTATACCTGGAACAACAAACAAGACTCAGAATTCAGGATCTGGAGTAGATTAGACAAAGTCTTGGTAAATGACAAGTAGATTCAAAACCCCAATGTCAGTCAGGCTGAATTTCTTATTCCTAACCTTTCTGATCATTCTCCTGGTGTTATTATAATAAATGAGGAAATTTTTCAAGGAAAGAGGTCTTTCTTAATTTTTCAAAATGTGGACAAAACATATCAGTTTTCTCCCCACAGTTGCATCTACCTGGCAATCTAGAGTAAATGGCTATACTATGTTTTCTGTTTGCTCTAAATTGAAGAAGCTGAAAATTGCTCTGAGGGACATTAATAAAAAGCACTTCTACAATATTTGTGAGCAGGTTCTTAATGCTAAATATGCTCTGGAAGAGATTCAAAAAAACCTTCAAGCAAGTCCTTTATGTCCTATGTTAATAAAACAGGAAAAAGAGTGTATATCCAACCTTAACAGATTACAAGATTGTGAACTTTCATTTCTTCAACAAAAAGCTAGAATTTCCTGAAGTGTTCATGGAGACAGATGTACAAATCTATTCCATTCTAGGATAAAGGCTGACATGCACCATAACAGGATTATGCTCTTATATGATAACTTGGGACAGAGGATCACTGATGGTGATGGAATAGCTAATGAGTTAATCTCTCACTTCAAAGGTCTCATGGGAACATCTATTGATATTTCTCCACCCAATATTGACATTATTCATTCAAGTCCATGTTTAAATGCTTCTCAGGCTAGGGGTTTAATTACCCCTGTTACCAAGGAAGAAATAAAGGATGTCATATTCTCCATGTCAGACAACAAGGCCCCTGGGCCAGATGGCTATAATATTGAGTTTTACAAGTCTGCCTGGAGCATTGTTGAAGATGAAGTTATTCAAGCTATAGAGGAATTCTTCAAAACTGGGAAACTGTTAGGTATGGTTAATTCTACTGTCATTTCACTCATTCCAAAAGTTAACTGTCCTACTTCTCCATCTGAATTTAGGCCTATATCTTGCTGCAATGTCCTTTATAAAATCATTTCAAAAATCTTGGTGAATAGAATAAAACCAGTTATGGGGCTTCTTGTCAATGGAGCTCAAAGTGCATTTGTGGAGGGAACACAAATCACTAATAGTATTCTGCTTGCACATGAATTGATTATGAATTACAACAGGAAATGTATCTCCCATAGAGTAATGCTTAGTATTGATATCAAAAAAGCATTTGACACCATAAACTGGAATTTTATGAGAGATTTGCTGATTGGTTTGGGTTTCCCAAATAAGATAGTAGACTAGATTATGACATGTATTTCTTCCCCTTCTTATTCCATTTCTTTAAATGGATCACTCCATGGATATTTCAAAGGCAAGAGGGGACTGAGATAGAGAGACCCTTTATCCCTATATCTCTTTATCTTGGGCATGGATTATCTCTCTAGAAGTTTGGATTTATTGAGCAATGAAAAACAATTCAAATTCCATCGGAAATGTAAAAGGCTCAAGATAACTCATCTTATTTTTTCTGATGATCTATTACTCTTTAGCAAGAGAGATCTGGTATCAGTTAAAAAGCTTCAGCAGTGTCTACAAGATTTTAGTGCAACTTTTGGACTTGAGGCTAATCCTAATAAATGTCATATCTTCTTTGGGGGTGTGAATGAAAGGGTTAAGGCTTCTATAAATGACTTGTTGGGTTTCACTGAAGGCATTCTCCCTATCAAATATCTTGGAGTCCCTCTTATATGTAAAAGGCTTTCCTATATGGACTGCAATCCTCTGCTCAACAGGATTAGCAATCAATTTCAAAAATGGTCTTCCAGGAACCTCTCCTATGCAGGCAGAATACAAGTTATAAAAAGTGTGATTTTAGGTGTCCAAATTTACTGGACATCTAGCTACATTCTGCCCATGAAAGTTCTCCAGAGAATTGATGAAATGAATAGGGATTTTTTATGGGGAAGAACTAATCATAAGCAAAAGTTTTCTCTGGTAGCATGGGAGAAAATCTGTCAAGGGAAAAAATTTGGTGGCTTAGGCATATTCTCTGCTAAACTCTGGAATTTTGCTGCTACTTTGAAGAATATCTGGTATATTCATATGAATAAAGAGCTCCTATGGATCAAGTGGATCCATGGTACTTATCTAAAGCACAGTGATATCTGGACTGTCAATGCTAAAGCAAATGATTCATGGCTTTGGAAACAAATGCTGAAAATCAGGGATAAGGCCTTGGCTTTAACTAGAGGGGTTGATAACCTGAAGCTTATCATTGGATCTTGCTATAAGAATTCTAAAGTTAAACCATCAGCTTTGTATACAGCTTTATCTCCAACTTCCCTCAAAGTTCCATGGTATAATACTGTTTGGGAAAGTTTGAATTACCCTAAACACTCTATCATAAGTTAGCTTGCTGTTCAAAACAGGTTGTTAACACACGACATGTTGTTTATGATGGGGATACTGAATGCAAATTCCTGTTATCTATGCAATGGTGATGCAATAGAGAGCCGCGACCATCTCTTCTTTGAATGTGAAAACTCTATGAATGTCTGGAACAAGATCATGTCATGGCTCAAATTCAGATGGCGTTCCTGCAATTGGAATTGTATGTTGGAATGATACTCTACCTGTTTGAGAGCTTTTAAGCAAAAGATTAAGAGGATGGCCATTAATGCTTCATTATACAAGATATGGAATGAAAGAAACTCTAGGATTTTTGTTCAGAAATCCAAAGGGGTTGATCAACTAGTTAAGGAGATCAAAGTTCATATGTTGATACTAATTCTCAATGGCTCTACTGCTCTGGAAAATAGAGAATGAGTTTTATCACTGTAAATAGATTTTTGGAGTGTGAGTGATGTTTTTTTAGTATATCTGTCAAATATATAGGTTTTCTCATGTTATGAGAATCCTGATGTACAAAAATTTTCATATGGTTGAATGAATAAAATTTTTCATTGACCAAAAAAAAAACTTACATACAAATTAAGCATCCATAGTCTTTAATTCCTAACTACTCTAGACGTAAATGGAAAAGGAATTGCAATGCTGACTCCATCGTGTAACCTTAATTTCATACAAGCACGAGCTGTAGTCACCTTAATAATTTACTCAACAAAAATTCTTGTGATGAAACCCACATAATAATTACTTTAAGATTGACTGAAGAGTAAAAGCTGTAAGCAAATGGTCCAGCACTAGATCTCCAATGGATGAGTTTGGTCCACACGGCAACAGCCAAAATCAAAGGGGGGAGGGAAAAAAAATTGGGCAAGTGAGTAGGAAATATGAGAACACAAAAGAATTTTTCCATTTCTATCTACCCTCTCCCTGTCTCTCTAGTACTCTTTTCCAATGAAGGGAAATTGAGCACCTTGTGTGTAGAAAAAGTTAAAGCTATAGCACCTAACTGAAACGGACTACGGACTAGGGTTATTTCGATACTGGTAGTTCAAATCTATCATATTTTCAATTTAGACCCTAACATTATTGAAATTTCCATTAGGTCACAATCAGACAAGATGTTTGTAAACAGCCCCTTGGTTAGGTTACAAAATCCATCCAATCTGTCAGTCATGATTGGGTCAGTGTGGAACTATAGATGAGTAGTTACCAACTTCACCGAGTAGCCCCAGCCCGCCATACACAGGCACACCACCAACCACACTCCCCTCTTGCTACAGTGCAACGACCCCACATATGATTTTTTTTTTAAGAAAATCACATGTGGGACCGCTGCACTGTAGCAAAAGGGGAGTGTGGTTGGTGGTGTGCCTATGGTTGTGCCTCTATCATAACCTCTCTGTCACCACCAAAATCAATTCCGACCCCCCCCCCCCCCCAAATCCAAGTTTTGGGTTGTATTAGAAGTAAGGGTATAATTGAAATTCCACCCCATAAAATTGAAATAGAAGGAAATACCCCCCACCCTAAAATCAAACGGGCGAGTAATCTCAAAATGCAAAATATCTGAGGGACTAATATCTAAATAACACAAAGGCCTAACAAAACCCTGACCCTAGAGTTTGGAGAGGTGTGCGTTTGTCACGTCCCCAAATATCGTGGAGACCTAGCATGCGTTGCTTTCCCGTGCCCAACGAGCGGGCCGCCTTCTCACCAACACTTGACCCTAACTTTGCTTACGCAAACCAATTGAAAGAGAGTCGACTTTTAAACCCTTTGAGTCCCTCTCACCGAAATTAAAGCTTTAGTCAGCATATTAATTGATTGTAACCCAATTAGAGAGAAGAAAATGGTGATTAGTGGGATAATGAAACGAGTGAGGGTCGTATAGTGAGGAAATTACACGTTCGTATGAAAGTGATGTGGAACATTTCACGGAGAAAGGTGTTCATTAAATTACATAGTTATTTTTTTAATAGGCTTTAGTAAGTGACAACTGTTATTATTGGGTAATAGTTAGGCAATATGTAGTATGGAATTATAGACTGCGTTGGACCTAACCATATACATGGTGGATTCTTAACCAATATTTGAGGCATTCAATGTTTCAACCATTTGATCTTTTAACTGTGACATTAAGAATTGTTATATGCTATAGAATTGCAAGTGTCTCAATTAAGCATGATTAGTGACATTAATGTTCATTAATCGATGCCCTATGCATAACTGTCTCTTGACCATGAGTGTGACCCGATATATCTTAACATATGCGTGATATTTGTTAGAGTCTTGCAAATTGAATGCCTGATTTGTCAGCAAATATTAATAAGACATATATATCAATTATGTGTATGCTTACTTCAGTATAATTTACTACTTGGAAGTTAATGTCATTTCTTCCTTTAAAAACCGTCTCATAGATTCTGTTGGGGAATATACCCGGGGTTACGCTAAACCCCTAAAACAGTAAGAAACGCAGTATAGAGAAAAGTACACCAAGATATAACGAGATTCGGCAAACTTGCCTACGTCCTCGGGAGCCACACAATTAATTTCTTATTAATTTAAGAAATTACAATGCAAGAGCAGATCTCAAACTTGAGATCTCTCAATAAATGTAATACCAACACTGTAGCACAGTGTTAATTTCCTCTCTTAAATACCAATTCCCTCTCTCTTAAATTCTCTCTTTTATTCCCCTCTCAAATCGTATGAGAGCCGGAGAAAAGAAAAAGAGCAGAGAGAGAAAGAGGAGCCGCCGCCGCTTGGGTGTGGAGATCGTGAGGAGAGAGAGAAGAAAAAGCAATAGAGGGGGGGGGGAGGCTCTAGGTTTCACTTTTATAGGGAAACCCTAGGTGGGCTGTCGACAGCCTATCCCGCGCTCAAACGAGCGCTCGAGCTCGGCTGAACCAACCCCGCTTGTGTCAACCTCGCCTGAGTCGATTGGAGCTCGCCTGCACAACTCCTCGACCTCAACTGTGGAATTCCTCGAGCTCACCTGCCTGGTCCTCACCCACGCTTGCCTGTGTGGATCTCTATCTCGCCTGAGTTGGAGATCGAGCTCGCCGGACCTCGTCGTTGACCTTGCCGGATCTTGCCTCGACTTTGAGTTCGTTGCTTGCGGGTTTGGTCTACATCCAAACCAATAATCTCCCACTTGGAGACCAAACCGTCGTCAACAGGCTATCTCAACAAACACCTCCTCCTATGTGGCTCCGCCTTCATCACCTATGCATGAGCGCCAACTAAAGTT
>BQKN01064154.1:189579-216778 GCA_022839385.1 Asparagus kiusianus
TATGTGGCTCCGCCTTCATCACCTATGCATGAGCGCCAACTAAAGTTACGTACAATTCTAGTTTCTGAAATGTCACTGTCTTTGTCAACATATCCGCTAGATTCTTACTTCCTTGGATCTTATGTTTAAATATTTTGGAAACTTGTCGGATTCTGTATCTTCTGGAACCATCATATTCCTTTTTCACTCGATACACCCACTTGTTGTGATGTGCCTTCTTTCCCATGGGCAACTAAGCTAGTTCCCATGTCTGGTTGAAGATCAGAGATTTCATCTCTTCTTTTATGGCAAGCTCCCACTTGCTCACATCTCCACTATGACAAGCTTCATCAAAGCTTTCAGGCTCCTCTATACCTGTCAGTACCATATAATTTATTTATCTGTTGTTAGGCACAGGAGGACGAGTAGACCTTCTTAATATCGGAGCTGGTGCGTCGGGCTCCCGCTCACCGTTCTGTTCAACAGACTCTTCTGGCTGAGGACCTTCTGCATTGGGTTCTTCTGAGAAGTTATTCGGGATATCATCTGTATCTACAAATGTTGATTCTCTCTCTGAGTCATCTATCTTGTGCATGTCCTTGTACATCACCTTCTCGTTGAATGTCACATCTTTGCTCTTACACCTTCTTGTTTTCATTGTTCCAAATGCAGTAGCCGAACTCATCTTCACCATAGCTGATGAAAGTGCATTTCTTAGACTTAAGATCAAGATTATTCCTGACTTGATCACTAATATACACATAAGCTACACAACCAAAAACTTTGAGATGTAAGAGTTCTACCTCATTTCCGCACCATACCTCCACTGGTATTCTGTGCTCCAATAGAACCGATGGATCTCGGTTAATCAAGTAAGCTGCTGTGTTGACTGCTTCTACCTAGAACTGCTTCGATAGACCTAACTGTATACGGATGTTTCTGGCTCTTTCTGTCAATGTTCGGTTCATCCGCTCAGCTATACCATTTTGCTGAGGCATGTCGGGCACGATTCTCTCCATTCTGATCTCGTGCTCATAGCAGAACTTCTTAAACCCGATGTCTTCATACTCACCGTCATTATCGGTCCTAAGCTTCTTTATTCTCAGACCGGTCTCATTCTCAGCCATAACTTTCCATCTCCTGAAAGCCTCAAATACTTCTGACTTATGCTTCAGAAAGTAGACTCATAATTTCCAAGAGTGATCATCGATAAAAGTTACGAAGTAGTATTTTCCACTAATGGATGCGGTGGTGGTTGGTCTCCAAACATCTGAGTGAACGAGCTCTAGCTTCTCTTTTCTAGGGGTTCTGCCACTTGTCTGAAAGCTGACTCTCTTCTGCTTTCCAAGTATGTATTCTTTACACATGTTAATCTCTACTGATTGTAAACCTGGGAGTTTTTCCTTTGTGTGTATAATCTTTATCCCCTTCTCACTCATATGACCGAGTCTCTGGTGCCACAGCCTTGAAGTCTCATCGCCTGCTGCAATTAAGATCAAACAACGTGCACCTTCTGTCATATATATGGTACCAGTCTTCTTGCCTCGGGTAATTATCATTGCACCTTTTAAAATCCTCCAATCACTACCATGAAAATGTATACCCTAGAGGGGGGGGTGATTAGGGTCTTATGCTAATCTAATCCGATTAAAATGCTAATTAAAACTAATTAACAAGTTATCCTAGCAAGTATGAAATGCAACAATGTATATGAGCTAGGATAAGCAATATGAACAATGAGGTATATCCTATATGATAGAAATATATGCAAGGATATATAAACAACACAAGGGTAAACAATCTAAACAAGATAGTGGATGATATAGAAATGAGTAATGCACAATGGCGATATAAGATATGAACATAAATATGAAAGAACGCTAAAGCACACTCAAATAAGCAATATGATCACGGAGTTCGGACCTTCCGTCCTACGTCTCCGCTCCCCACTCCCGGGGAGAAATCCACTATCATAACCGGGTTTTTTACGCTCACCCGAACAACGTTTACACCTCACAGTATCGGTTTTTAACGCTCACTGATCAACGTCACTCCTCACACTCGGTTTTCTAGTTCACCGAAAACTTCACAACACACTCGGTTTTCTAGCTCACCGAAAACCTTACAACACTCACAATGTAACAAATATAAATTTGTTCTCTACAATAGATGAGAACACAATTAAGCACAGCTCAAAGTTACAAACTCTCACCACCCAACTATACTATGTATGTAAATACTAAAAGCTCAATGTGGGTGTGTGTAACAATGAGATTCAATAAAACTTAACTCAATAAGAACTAGCAATAAGATTGATATGAAATTCAATAATAAAAATGATAGGAAATAGAGTTAAGGAAACTTCTCTATAAACACAAGGAGAGGATGAAAATTGTTGAAGATGAACTTTTCAATATCTGATGTAAACTCCTCTTTGTAACAGCAAACCCAAAACAAACTTAAACCAAACTAAACGAGTTTAAACCCTTGTTTAAAACCTTGTTTAAAAACTTCTTGATTAACTTGAAAAGAGATCAGCAATTAGGTATTTATACCCACTTGAAATCTCAGCTAAAAACCCCAAACCAAAAGACAAAAACAGCCCCAGCAGACAGCAGCTCAGAAGTAGCCGTTAGGAGCCAACGGCTCTTTCGTCGGTTGACCGGAAATCTCGTCGGTCGACCGATGGAGCTTTTGGTCGACCGGTCCGGTCGACCGACCAGCTCTCTATTACAGACTGTCGGAAAAATCAAAACGAGCGGTCGACCGGATCGGTCGACCGATAACTGATATTCCAGAAAAACTGATATGCTGATTTAAAACACTGTTTAAAAATATCAAATAAATTTCAAAAAAATATAAAACTTTGGGGAATGATTGTAGACATGATAATAAACATGCTACAGTGACTGGTTATCAGAAAGGACCTCCCAAATAAAAAATATCATTATTTTACAAAATAGTCCAAAACATGAAAATATGAGATACTTGAATTTTGATGTTTTGACATAAACCAACTTTTAAAACTTTATGAAATGTTTTTATAGACTTAGTAAAACATGTATAAACTGATATTGAAGTCTACAAACTAATAAGACAGTATTTTCACAAAATTGCATATTCTATGCAATGTTTTCAAAAACACAATAGAGTATGAAACATATGATTATATATATGAATGTAAATTTGTTTCATATCTATATAGCTAAACCAAAACACAATAATAAATATGAAATGTGTAATCTCATATTTATGAACATGAAAACTCAAAACTATATACCTATATATATACATGGAAACCAAACATATATGTATATATGAAACTATATATATATACATGAAAACCAATATAATGTGTGTGTATAATATTGAGCTTAAAGTACTAACACACATAATATAAAACCTAAACTAATGTTACCAAAGCTTGATCTTGATCTTCATTGTGGCTCAACTTGGTACACGTTGCGGATGAAGCTTGAACTTGATCTTTAACTTGAATTATACGATGCTTCCCTCCACAATTCCGCCAACCTCCTCTTGATATGATCGTGTAGGCTTAATCCATCCAACCTTCAACTCGCTATTTGTCTATAATAAATAAGAAAGTACAAATACTAGACAAACAACATTAGTGGTAAATTGTTTGTTAAACATCATCAAAACAAGAAGGCCAACAGAAAAGTCGTAGTGTAGCCTTCACTAGCCAGATGTCTTACTAAGATTAAGTTCTTTTTCAGGTCGGGAATATGTTTGACATCATTCAGCTCTCATACTGGCCTGTTCAACTTAATCTTCACTACACACTTACCAATAATGACACACGATTGATCATCACCAAGGTATACATTTTCAAGGTTTTCGAGGATATACTTCTCGAGGAATTCTTTAGGAGAAGTAGCATGGAATGATGCTCCAGAGTCCAACACCCAAGACTCCTCCTTGCTCTCCAAACAGCATATCCATGCATCATCTCCTCCTGAGGTGGAAGCTACATTTGCATCTGTCGTTGTCTCTCACTTCTTCTGTGCACTCTTGTACTGATTCTTGTAGTGCCCGGTTTTCCCGCACTTCCAACACTCGATAGCCTTCGAGCTGCTGGGATTCCTGGATTTGGACCTCTTGTTCTCTGATTCATTTTCTCTAGTTGAATTTCTACCTTTTGACTCTGTATGCAATACTGAAGAGGTTGTAGCTTCACCCGACTCTCTCCGTCAGATCTCCTCACTGAGAACCAGATCACGAACGTCATCGAACTTCAACTTGTTGCTTCCCGACGAGCTATACACAGCTATGACTGTAGCATTCCAGCTTTCTAGTAGGGAAGACAAAAGGATCCACGCTCATACTTCTTTATCAAACTCAATATCAACTAAACTTAATTGGTTCGTGACTGTATCTCGCCTACGTGGATCTCTATCTCGCCTGAGTTGGAGCTCGAGCTCGCCGGACCTCGTCGTCGACCTCGCCGGATCTTGCCTCGAATTCGAGTTCCTCGCCTGTAGGTTTGGTCTACACCCAAACCAACAGATTCAACAATTACGCTACTGGTAATCACTATCCAGTTACATATATTCATCGTATGAAAGAACCTCCTTTCATATGACAAAAGTCCACAATTAGTTAGTTCAAAATATTGAATGATGGGAATTAATCAATCAATATCAAAAAATAATAAGTCATCAATATAAATCATTAGGCCAGCAGCCAACAAAAACATAAGGAGCCCTCGCCCCACTCCTCCTCAAATGGATGTAGCCGAATATAATTAACCAGAACCCATACGAACATTTCAAACCATTGAACTGAGCCAAAACCCTTTGTCTAAATTAATGATGATGTCATGTGACCTCATACCCCTCTTCAATTCATTTCCCTCCTCTATTTCTCTCTCCTCATCGTCTATATATATTGGCTCATTCCCAGATCTCACATCTCATTGAACTCCAAATCATTCTCCTTCCCCTATTAACTACTCACTCCTCAAATTTCCCCTCTCTAAAATGGAGTCAAGCTTGGATACTACTATCACTACAACCACTTTCAACTGCAACTCCTCATCCTCTGGTTCTCCCTCTCCTACCTCCTCTCCTCCTCCGCCGTCGATCGTCGTCAGCCCCTGCGCCGCCTGCAAGATCCTCCGTCGCAGATGCGTCGACAAATGCGTCCTCGCCCCGTATTTCCCGCCTACTGAGCCGCTCAAATTCACGACGGCGCATCGCGTCTTCGGTGCCAGCAACATCATCAAGTTCCTGCAGGTGCACACCTCTTGCAGGCATTACTAAGATGGATAGTGTCCCAAAAATGTTCAGAATTGCATGTTTTTTTTTTACAATAAATTACGCTATTTTCGACCGATGCTTTCCTCAAGAAAACTAATAATTCTGGTTCCTGACAGAAACTATATATTAGTCCTGATGGAAAGGGGGTTGAGCAGTGTTATTTCTGTAACTTGTTGTCACATGTCAGCAAATTCCCGCATTCAATTTTCCACTAGACCAAACAAGACCAGAAATTGAGCTCAATTTTTTTTTGAAATACTGAAGGGTTCTGATGAATCTGTAGTCTTGTGAAAATTTTCAATCGGGTCACTAAAATTTTTCAGTCTTGACTTTGATCAGGAGCTACCAGAGAACCAGAGAGCGGACGCGGTCAGCAGCATGGTGTACGAAGCGAATGCCCGCATCCGAGACCCGGTGTACGGCTGCGCGGGCGCAATCTGCCAGCTGCAGAAGCAGGTGAACGAGCTTCAGGCGGACCTCGCACGCGCGCAGGCGGAGCTCATCAACATGCAGACCCAGCACGCGAACCTAGTCGCCCTCATCTGCATGGAAATGGCAAATTCTCAGCAGAACCATCAGCAACTTCAGAACTGCGCTCCTCCGTCGTCGTCGATCAACAACCCGATGGACTGCAGCCCCCAGAGCTTTCTCGTCGAGCCTGAGAGCTTCTTCCTTGACGAGAGCAATCAGGGGTGTTTATGGGAGGAGCCTCTGTGGACATGATCGGCTTTGGGATTCGTGCGACCGGGAGGAATAAGATTAGATTATTGCTAATGAGCGATCTAAAAGATACTATTAGTACTAATTTGTTACTGTAGCCGACAAAGTCGACGCGCTTGTTTTCCTTTATGCGAGTCCTTTCGAGACTTTTTTTTGAGGGGGGGTTGAGTCCTTTTGAAAGTTTCAAGGATGAGAAAATAAAGGGTTTTTTCTCTTTTCTTTCTAGATTCTCTGTGCTCGATTTGTGATTCAGGTAATTTTGCATAAGATATATGATCCTTGTCAATCAATCTCCGAAAATCTTTACTGGTACATGTTTTGTTTCCTCAAAAAGCAACTTTATAAGAAACTAAAAATCTTGTAAATTTTATGCATGTGCATGTGTTTCTCTTGTCCTTTAATTATCAGTAACTGTTATAAGATAAAGTTAAAAGTCATGGTAATAATTAATAGTTAATTACTGACTTTGCAAAAGCATTTCTTAAGCACTGGGCCGGTAATGGCTTCATGGTACATAATTGGTATTTATGTTGTACAACTATTGCAAGATTACACAATCATTTATTAGATTTCTTTTGTTTTTTTCTTCATCACTAGGAATCCCGGCCATGTACTTAATAAAAAAATGCGAATTATCCACTAATAGAACATAGATTTTATGCTTGGTACTTAAAAGTTATGGTATATTAATTATATGAGATGTATAGCTTCTTTTTTAATATTAATAAAAAGACCAAAGGAAATAATTTCATAGGAAAGGACGCAAAAGGTCTAAGTTCTCACTTTTCCTTGAAGAAACCTTAAGTCCCAGAGGAAAGGTTGAAAGATTACATACTTCCAAAAAGTTTGACAGACAATATATACAGTTACGAATTAACTAAACTGATTGCAACTTTAGTTTAATTGGCAATTGACCAAGAAAATAAGTAACATTTTCTAGAAACTTTGCCACCTAACACTAATCCAACATTTCCTTAACGGCACTGTATACGAGTGGAAGGAGGGTAGAATTACATCATATTTCAACACTTTGTGCAAATGAGTCTCTTTCCATATTCAAAGGAGTTCAACACAATGCTAATCTTGATTAGACTAGTGTTAGGTTGTAAGAATCTCTACCCTCCTTTTAGAATATTAAGCCAGTTTGATAAAAAGATTAAAGGGTCCTTTAGAATATTAAGCCAGTTTGATAAAAAGATTAAAGGGTCACAGATCTATAGCACTTCTATGTTCCTTTTGTTGGGGAATTTTAGTCTCACCGCCTACTATGATCTGCGCAACCTTGAAGTCAACCCACAATCAACAAGATATAAAACAACCACAATCAAGAAGAAAGAACACCAAGATTTACGTGGTTCGGTCGACCAACTTCGACCTATGTCCACAGGGCAACAATACGAGAAATCCACTATGTATCAGGGAGAAGTACAAGAGGAACCACTCAACTCTCGTCTCTCAATCTCTCAACCTTACATACATAATAACTCTCATATTCTCTCCAAAGCCCTCTCCTTGCAATCTTTTGAACGGATAAAGACCGCAAAATCATCTCTCAATGATGTAATCTTTTGCATGGACAAAAACTACGAAACCCTCGCCTCTCGCACAATATTATTGAATTAGGTTACGCCCTTTGCTAATCCTAGATTACAATAATATTGGCTCTCTCATCTGCTTAATTAGTTTTTCCTCCAATAATAGAAGAATAATCAAAACCTTATCTCTAGCCTAACTTGATAATTAGAATATGATTCCAACTCCTAATCATGATGAGACTCAGTCTCCTAATCATGATAGATCTCTAATCCTATCTAATTCT
This sequence comes from Asparagus kiusianus, assembly GCA_022839385.1. Classification (NCBI taxonomy): domain Eukaryota; kingdom Viridiplantae; phylum Streptophyta; class Magnoliopsida; order Asparagales; family Asparagaceae; genus Asparagus; species Asparagus kiusianus. Next base: position 197,377 of record BQKN01064154.1, read on the forward strand.
CATGAAGTTATACAAAGAATCAAAGACATAATTCCAACACCTTTAGGGACTAAAAGTAAATTTCTTTTGAACTCAGTAAAGTTGAAATATTCAGAAAATTAAAATCATAAGTGATAGGTAATTTTGTTCTTGTTGTGCTCTGAACATATTTATGAAAACTATTCCGTAACCATATGAAAAATGTTATTTTGGTATAAAAAATTTTCTACTTAAGATATAATATAATGATTAAAAATTCTTTAATACAATAGCATTTTGAAAGCAGTAAAATTCACAAAAACCCTCAAGAAGTTTTGCCGTTTTGAGATAACTCTCAAAAATTTTGGGAAGATCACTTAATTTACCCTCAAGACCTTTTCAATTAACATCTCCCAAAAAGCTCGGTAAAAAATAAATGCCAAAAAATACAAACATTTTCGCAATATTGCCATTTTTTAGGTTATCTCAAAATAGGCATGTTGGATATGAGATGCAAACCTAAAGGGGTTGTGAATAGGATTGTCGCCGTTTTTTAGGAAAAATATAGAATATGCAGCATAATATATAGAATAAAACCGATAAAGTAATATAATCAAACACCAAAAACAATAACTAAGAACACACAAGATTTTATAGTGGTTCGAATAACAATCAAATGTCTACTATTCCTTCTTGTGAATGGGCTTCCTCATTATGCAAAGAGTTCACTTGATCACAAACTTGATTCAGTAGACTTACAAGACGGGACCCTGAAATCTATCTAAAATTAGTCGTCTAATCTAACTCCCACAATGAGTAACTCCTAGCTCTAGCTAGTCCCAACTCTCAATTCAACCGGCTTGAGTATGCCATCAAAGAAGTTCAAAGTAAAACTAAAATAAACAAGTAAAGCTCAGAATACAAGAAAGATCTTACAACCCTTTTGTTAGACAAACTATCCTACAAAGAATATAAGCATATCATGATAAAGAACGATAAAGAAGATTAATCCAAGGGCAATTCCCTGAGCTAAAATGATCTGGAGAAGTTTTTGCGTGATGAGTGAGAGTTTAACGAGGCTCTCAGGGTCAAACAACTTGATCTTTCACAAATTAAAACCCTAGAACTCTCTCTCTCTCTCTCTCTCTCTCTCTCTCTCTCTCTCTCTCTCTCAAAATAATATAAACTCCTAAATGGGTTAGGAAAGAGATATTTTTTAACGTGGTAGAGATTGGAGATATTATAAACAACGAATAGCTATGCTTAAATCTGAAAATATATGATAGATGGTGGCTCTCGACCATCGATGGTGTCAAGACCCCATCGATGATTGAGAAGCCCGTCGATCATATGAAAGTCTTTGGAGTCAAAATTATCGATGATGTATGTTGACCATAGATGAGCTCTTTTTATCATCGATGGCAAATGCCTTTCATCAATGGTAAAAAGGCTGAATTCAGCTATAGAACCGATTTGGCTGCTAGCAATAGACCAATCTTTCAGGCCAAAAGAGGAGAACAGATAGAGCAAAGGAATGCCTAACTTCGCAGGTCAGGTCTTGGCTCATCATATCAAACCAATATTAGTACCAAATGAGAGTTTATTATTATGCAAAAAAGAGATATTGTACGAACTGTGTCCTAACAAGACAAACATCTTGTGGGTTTTCTAAAATTGACCCTTTTGAAAACTAGTAGTATTTTACTTTTAAAATATGGAATTGGATTACTCATGACATTTGTTGAAGAAAAAAAAAAGAGTATTGCATGTGAAGCTTAGTGGATTCATAATAAATGCAACTCCCAAAACCAATTGGATGGGAAAACATCTTCCACATGAATGTATACCTTACGTCCATGGATTGTCTCTCATTAATGCTTTTAGCCTAATTGTTTTCTTGATTAGGTTTGCAGACATGCCAACTTTAGAAATGTACGCGCGCAGGATCTATGAGGCTTTCAAGGTCTAAGTAGAATTACCAACCACATCAGTTGTCATCCAGTGCATGGACAGTTCTCGAGTGCATAGATGGTGTCTCTCAACCATCAATGGTGTCAAGACCCCATCGATGATTGAGAAGCCCGTTGATCATATGAAAGTCTTTGGAGTCAAAATTATCGATGCCGTATGTTGACCATCGATGAGCTCTTCTTGTCATCGATGGCAAATGCCTTTCATCGATGGTAGAAAGACTGAATTCAGCTTAATTTAGAGCTGATTTGGCTGCTAGCAACAGACCAATCTTTCAAACCAAAAGAGGAGAACTGATAGAACAAAGGAAGGCCTAGCTTAGCGGGTCAGGTCTTGGCTCATTATATCAAACCAATATTAGTACCAAATGAGAGTTTGTTATTATGCCAAAAAGAGATAGTGTATGAACTGTGTCCTAACAAGGCAAACATCTTGTGGGTTTTCTGAAATTGACCCTTTGGAAAACTAGTAGGATTTTCCTTTTACAAATATGGAATTGGATTACTCATGACATTTGTTGAAAAAATAAAGAGTATTGCACGTGAAGCTTAGTGGATTCATAATAAATGCAACTCCCAAAACCAATTGGATGGGAAAACATCTTCCACATGAATTTATACGAAGCATGGATTGTCTCTCATTAATGCTTTTAGCCTAATTGTTTTCTTGATTAGGTTTGCAGACATGCCAACTTTAGAAATGTACGCGCGCAGTATCTACGAGGCATTCGAGGTCTACGTAGAATTACCAACCACATCAGTTGTCATCCAGTGCACGAACAGTTCTCGAGTGCATTGTGTGGAGATGGTGATCTCTAGTCATGATTAGCTGCCATATAAGCATATTAATATTTCCTAATTTAACTGATCTTTATCCTTCGTCGTTGACACAAAGGATTATATTAATGTGTGTACCTATAGGAGGCATGCAATAGGGGTTTATGTGTGAACATGAGTCAAAAGATTTCAGCTTTGACTAATGTGTAAGGTTCCTTCACTAGTGATCCCCAAGTGAGTAGTACTATAGTACTAGTTGAAAGCATATATAGCTATAATTAAATGTGCATGATTCAATTTGAGATGATTCCATTCTATACCTACTAAAGCCCCAATTTTTGGTAGGTGTTTGTGGGAAAATTTGGGAGTAAAAAGACGATGAAAGAAAATGACTTGTATTCTCTCAAAATCAATTACAGTTGGATTCCCTGATTACAAAAGAGAAGAGAACGAATTTGGTTCTCCCCTTTGTTTAAAACTGGGTTCTTCATGGTGGCGATGGAGTGCCTCCCTCGAATGCTCACGTCGAGTTTGCTCTCCGTTGACGATCCGCACGTCTTGATTCACTGGAACGATATCTTTTCCTCACGATTTGACGTTGTGGAGAACTTGCGTGGCAAGTTTGAAACTCTTGATGAGTTGATAACTCTGAACGAGTTTTAACTCTTGAAAAAGAGTTGATTTGAAGCGAAAGTTTGGTTGATAAGCCAAGGATGAAGAGGCTCTTGTTACAGATCTCCCAAGCTCCAGAAATGCTCCAAGGATTCCCCCTTTCCTGCCAAGCCTCAGATCTGAAAAAGCTCGCCAAAAGAATGTCCGAATACCCTCTGCTCCAACCTGAAAAGCCAGCCCAAACTCAATTGAGTTTACCCATATTTATAGAGAATTAAGGGGTGTAACCGCCCCCCTTAATTCTCTCCATAATGGGGTTGAGAGGGGTATAACCGCCCCTTTAATCCGCTCCCAAGTGGGGCGGAAATCCCTCAGATCATGGAGGGAAAACGGTTCCTGCAACCATTCAGTTCGTGCTTGAACGAGCCAAACGCCCAAGTTGGCGTTCGGGACCCTAACTCCGCGTTTTAGACTGGAGACGCGGAGTTGGGTACCCGCTGGACGTTAAAAAATACGGGTCCGATCCCAGAGTTTTAATGTTATAGCGCGGGTCCGACTTCAGCGTTTTAATGTTGTAACGCGGGTCCGACTCCAGCATTTTGATGTTGTAACGCGGGTCCAACTCCAGCGTTTTACTGTTGACATACTGGGAGGACCTCCGCGTTTTGGTGTTGATACACGGGGAGGACCTCCGCATTTTGGTCTTGATACACGGGGAGGACCTCCGCGTTTTGGTCTTGATACACGGGGAGGACCTCCGCGTTTTGGTCTTAGAGCGCGGTGATGAGTTTCGAGTCTTGCTTTGAAGAGATTATCAACAAGTAATCTCTTTTGTCATAGCGTTGCAAAAATCATTGTCTTGTAATCTTCGTCTTGGCTCCTTGAGAATATGAGAGTCGTCAGATTATAACTCCCGATGTTGATTGTGAATGCTTGTTGAACTAGAGCTCTCATCGGTTGTCGTGAAGGTCATCAGATTGTAACCTTCAGCGATCTACGTGAAAGTCTTCAAATTGTAGCCTTCTGGAAGTCGTCAGATTGTAACTTCCATCATCGGTGTTTGATGGGGGATAAGCTATTTATTATAATTTTTAGACAGCCTACAGAACCCCCTCCAAAGTTTTTGAAAGTTCGCGGTTGACTGGGACGAATTTTCGGAATACTTTGGATCTCAACTCTGATCCTGGACCTGTTGATTCCTTATCGTAAAGGAGTCGTTCTATGCACTCGCTTCGAAGTTATCTTGGTTGAAGGGATTTGCCATGTAGGACCTGTGTGAATGTATGCGTCATAATCCTGCTTCTAGAATGCGGGGATGGACCCTGCATTTTGAACTTGAGACGCGGGTCTCCCCCTTGCATGTTGAATTTGGAACACGGGTATGACCTCGGCATTCGATTTTTTGCATTGCGGATCTGACCTCATCGTTTTGACTTAAGACATGGAAGTAGCTCCCGTGCATTTTTTTAACTAAGTCTTTAAGACTTGTCTTTAGCTTATCTGTTTCAAGTCTCGGCTCACATCCATTAAGCTAATGGACCTACGAACATGCATAGGATTTTTGGCAAACCCTCAGCCATTAACGGATTTGATAAGCCTTTACCGACTATTGTTTGAGTCGGGCTAGCATGTGGATTGTCTAAGTCCGTTCCACATGTAACATTGTGCTAAGAGCATGAACTCTCTTAGACTTGATGCTATGATTTTGAATACATAGACTTTGTTATTTTTACGGCAAAAGACTAACCGACGACGCGTGTTAGTCGTAGACTTATTCTTACTTAAGATTTGGGATAAAGTTCCCCATACGTGTAAGGCACGGATTTTAGCATTATTAATAACAACCTGCCACGATGTTGAATACGTGGGCTTTGCCATTATTGCGAGAATAGTCTACCCGACAGCATGTGTTAGATGCAGACTTATCTCTAATTAGGGATCGAGATAAAGTCCCCCATGCGTGTGAGGCATGGATTTTGGTGTTATTAATAACAACCTACCACGATGTTGAATACATGAGTTTTTGTCCTTTTTACGGTCAAAGACTAACCGGCAACGCGTATTAGGCGTTGACTTATCCCTTCTTAGAATTCAGGATAAAATTCCCCATACATGCAAGGTATGGATTCAGAGACTGTTTCTTCCGGTGTTATTCGAAACACTGAAAGAAAATTGAAAGCGCCAGAGGTGTAATATTAACTTGGCATGAATTTTCACTTAGAGTGAAATTCAGAAATTTTCTTCACTATCACTAGGATAATTCCAGAAAATCTTTAATCCGCTTGGGGTTTTATAATGAAAACTTTCTATTCTTGTTGAAAAAGATTAACAAGTTCATTAGGGGGTTTGACTGTTAGAGGTGTGATGTTAACCTAACAGTATTTTATGGACCTATCGCTCTATTGAAGAGAGTCGATAAGTTGATTTGATAGTCAGAGGTGTGATGTTAACTTGACTGGTTCGTGGACCTATCGCTCTATTGAAGAGAGTCAATAAGTGGATTGTCAGAGGTGTATTGTTAACATGACAGGAGAGTGTTGGCGATCAGAGCAACTTTGTGGACTTATCATCCTATTGACGAGAATTGATAAGTGGATTGTCAGAGGTATAATGTTAACGTGACAGGAGGATGTTGCGATCGGAGCAACTTTATGGACTTATCATCCTATTAACGAGGATTGATAAGTGGATTGTCAGAGGTATGATGTTAACGTGACAAGAGAATGTTACGATCGGAGAAACTTTATGGACTTACCATCCTATTAACGAGGATTGATAAGTGGATTGTCAGAGGTTTGATGTTAACGTGACCAGAGAATGTGTACTTGTGACCTGCACAAGGTTTTGAGAATTAGCGTCTCGCTGAGGAGGCTTGCTAGGTGAGTTTATCATCAGAAGCGATGAGTTTTGATGCTCGTGATTTGAATAAGACTTTGAAGACTTAGTGTCTTGCTGGGGAAGATTGCGATTTGAGCAATTTTGAGGACCTATCATCCTATTAACAAGGATTGATAAGTTAATTGTCAGAGGTGTATTATTAACGTGATAAATTGGGAGTGATGCAAGCTGCATTCATACTCTATGGGGGTGATGTTTGTCAGAAGTGTAATGTTAACTCGACGATATGAAAGATTCATTACTCTTAATCCAATGGATTCCAAGTAACCAACCCCCAGTCTTGATTAAGACTTAGCAGGGGAAGAAAAAGAGGTAGACAAGGCACATCGCCTAGTGAGGCGCTATCCATGAAGTCGGAATAGAGGCACATCACCAGGTAGGCCATTATCTGATGAGTTTGACTATCAGAGGAAACGGTTAACGTGATAGTTTTGTGGACCTGCCATCCTTTTAAAGAGGATTGACAAGTTGATGGACTATCAGAGGTAACCGTTAACGTGATAGTTTTGTGGACCTGCCATCCTGTTAAAGAGGGTTTGCAAGTTGATGGACTATCAGAAATAACTGTTAACGTGATAGTTTTGGTGGACCTGCCATCCTGTTAAAGAGGGTTGGCAAGTTGATGGACTATCAGAGGTAACTGTTAACGTGATAGTTTTGGTGGACCTGCCATCCTATTGAAGCGGATTGACAAGTTAATAGACTATCAGAGGTAAATGTTAACGTGATAGTTGTTGGACCCGCCATCCTACTGGAAAGGATTGGCTTCAGCGGCCGTAGTATCTTCCGGTTCTGACTGGGAAGAGCGAGCTTGGTCCGATTGCTCAGGAGAAGATTGGGCTTGGTCCGATTGCTCAGCTTGATCCTGCCTACTTTGTTCTTCAGCTTTGATCCTGGTAATAATCTTTTGAGCCTGTTCGCCTTGAGAGATTAGTTGTCTCCAGGAACGGCATTCTGTAATTCTTATTCGGGCTAGGAGGTCGGTCTGCAAGTTGTGTCGACAGGTCTCTACTAAGGTAGACTATGTCATACCTGACGAACACCGGAGAGCCATGGTTCGGAACCTCTTGACGAAGGCTTTGACGGACTCTCTCTTCTTCTGCTTAGTGGTGAGAAGGGTATGGATGGAGACTTCTGTATCCTCTTCAAAGAATCTTGATAGGAAGAGTCTCTCTAGATCTGCCCACTTTTGGATACATCCCACAGGCAGTTTCCTGAACCATTCAAAGGCAACTCCTTTGAGGGTGCCAATGAACAATCGAGCTAGAATGGTGTCGTTTGATATCACAATCCCAGTCTGTGACTTGAAATGATAGATATGTTGGTTCGGTGATCCCGTGCCGTCAAAAGTTTGTAGCGTCGGGACCTCAAATTTTGGAGGATAAGGGGTTGCATCCCATTCAGCAGGATAAGGCCTGACAACTCCCTCATCTTAGAGCTCGCTTCTGTTAGCAATGGCAACGAGGCGGGCTTATAATTCTTCCATTTTGGCAGATTGGAGATTCTGCTCGTTCTCAGTCTCTCTTCCTTCATCATAGGAATATTTCAGGTTGTGGGCTTCTTGGTCAAAAGCCGTGTCATTAACCATTTTTCCCTTCCCTTTACTTGTGTGAGGTTAGGATGAAGACGTTCTTCCTTTTTGGGAAGATTCTTGCCTGAGTGGCGAATCTGTCTTTTGAGATTTGGCCTTGTCTGTGACGAGTTGAGTCAACAGGACCAAGAGTTCATTGATGGCCTCCTGCTGAGATTTGAGCATGGCCTCTTGCTCATCAAGCCTCTTTGCGAGATCTTCATGGTTTACCATCATATAAGCGGAGCACTCATGTTCAACAAAAGAGCTTGATGATTGGGACTCTGCAATGGCTGAGTGTTCATCATCAGAATTGGTTCCTCTAGCTAATCTCCGATAGTTGACAGAGGGAATGGCTCCTGTTCGCGTCCGAGTGCGTTGGTAGACTCCTTCAAACTCATTAGCGATTTCACTGACAGTCGGTGAACGACTTGTCTCAGAATCATCGGAACTAGGACCCGAGGTTTTCCCTCTGCCGATCACATTGATAATAACCTCGGGATATTCGGTCTCTGGAGACTTCTTTCTGTGAGAACGTCGTCGTTGGTTGAGCAAAGCAACGTTCATAAATTGGTCGAACACCAATGGTTTGGCCGCATATGAGCAGCATTGACATCCGGAGAGGACCGTAGGAATCAGTCGTTCACATTTGAATGAACGAATAACTTGTTGCATCGGTCTTTCTCTCAATATGAACTCTCTCAAGTCTGTTGTAAAGACTCGAGAATTTCTCACTGATTGTGAGGTTTGAATTGGAACCCCCAGTCCATGATTGGACAGGACTAGCTCTTGATGAACATGGACCTGGTTGAGATGCCTTGAATCCATGAACTTTTTATATCCGCCCCTCAACCTAGTCGCGCTACGTAGAGTATTCGGGGGTCTCGCTGCCCGGTCAGCGAGCCGGGGGTCTATGGGGTGGCGCGCCCCTGGCCAGGGGGTCCGGGGGGATGGAATACCCCCGGCGGGGTTCGGGGCAGCGCCCCGAAGCTCCACGGTATACACCAACTTTTGTATTGGATTTGGAACTTAGGACGCGAAGGTCACGTTTGGAACTTGAGACGCGAGGGTCGCGTTTGGCATTTGGGACGTGAAGGTCACGTTTGGCATCTGAGACGTGAAGGTCGTGTTTGGCACTTGAAACGCGACGGTCGCGTTTGGCACTTGGGACGCGAAGGTCGCGTTTGGCACCTGAGACGCGAAGGTCGTGTTTGGCACTTGAAATGCGAGGGTCGCGTTTGGCACCTGAGACGCGAAGGTCGTGTTTGGCACTTGAAATGCGAGGGTCGCGTTTAGCAATTGAAATGCGAAGGTCGCGTTTTGGTTTGACGACATAAGGGTCGCGTTGTTCATTGTCGACGCGAGGGTCGTGTTTTGGCTTGGAAACGTGAAGTTGAAGTTCGCGTTCAACGAAGGCTTGAGGTCCGCGTTTGGCTGTAAAACACGCCATTGAGGGCCACGTTCAGTCTGGTTCTCACGAAGCTCATGTTTGGGCTCATAAACGGGAGGCTTGCGTTCTAAAGTAGAAACACGAAGCTCAGGGTCACGTTTAGGCTCACGAACGCGAAGCTCGCGTTGGTTGGGGGGATCGACTTTCTTGGAGTTGTGCCGAAGCTAATTCTTCTCCTTCAGAGAGGGGACTGTATGAACAGTGCAACCCCCAGGGTAGACAGCCCTTTGATAAGTCGGCCATAACTGGAGCTTTAGCCTCCTTAGAAACTTTATGGATCTTATGCATAGCCTTGGGGCTAAGGGATCCGGAGGAGATAGCCTCCTCAAACTTGGCTTGATCAAACTCCACCACGAGAGTTTCGACGGTTGTTCCAGTGAGATGAACATCGAATTGCGCCACCACTTCTTTATCAGAGAAGCTCGTCCCCAGCGGAGTCGCCATCTTTTGTTTGTGGGAAAATTTAGGAGTAAAAGGACGATGAAAGAAAATGACTTGTATTCTCTCAAAATCAATTATAGTTGGATTCCCTGATTACAAAAGAGAAGAGAATGAATTTGGTTCTCCCCTTTGTTTAAAACTGGGTTCTTCATGGTGGCGATGGAGTGCCTCCCCCGAATGCTCACGTCGAGTTTGCTCTCCATTGACGATCCGCACGTCTTGATTCACTGGAACGATATCTTCTCCTCACGATTTGACGTTGTGGAGAACTTACGTGGCAAGTTTGAAACTCTTGATCAGTTGATAACTCTGAACGAGTTTTAACTCTTGAAAAAGAGTTGATTTGAACCGAAAGTTTGGTTGATAAGACAAGGATGAAGAGGCTCTTGTTGCAGATCTCCCAAGCTCCAGAAATGCTCCAAGGATTCCCCCTTTGCTGCCAAGCTTTAGATCTGAAAAAGCTCGCCGAAAGAATGCCCGAATACCCTCTACTCCAACCCAAAAGCCAGCCCGAACTCAATTGAGTTTACCCATATTTATAGAGAATTAAGGGATGTAACCGCCCCCCCCCCCCCCTTAATTCTCTCCATAATGGGGTTGAGAGGGGTGTAACAGTCCCTTAATCCGCTCCCAGGTGGGACGGAAATCCCTCAGATCATGGAGGGAAAACGATTCCTGCAACCGTTCAGCTCGTGCTTGAACGAGCCAAACGCCCAAGTTGGCGTTCGGGATCCTAACTCTGCGTTTTAGACTGGAAACGCGGAGTTGGGTACCCGTTGGACGTTGAAAAACACGGGTCCGATCCCAGCGTTTTAATGTTGTAGCGCGGGTCCGACTCCAGCGTTTTAATGTTGTAACGCGGGTCCGACTCCAGCGTTTTGATGTTGTAACGCGGGTCCAACTCCAGCGTTTTACTATTGACATACTGGGAGGACCTCCGCGTTTTGGTCTTGATACACGGGGAGGACCTCCGCGTTTTGGTCTTAGAGCGCGGTGATGAGTTCCGAGTCTTGCTTTGAAGAGATTATCAACAAGTAATCTCTTTTGTCATAGCGTTGCAAAGATCATTGTCTTGTAATCTTCGTCTTGGCTCCTTGAGAATATGAGAGTCGTCAGATTGTAACTCCTGATGTTGATTGTGAATGCTTGTTGAACTAGAGCTCTCATCGGTTGTCGTGAAGGTCATTAGATTGTAACCTTCAGCGATCTACGTGAAAGTCTTCAAATTGTAGCCTTCTGGAAGTCGTCAGATTGTAACTTTCATCATCGGTGTTTGATAGGGGACAAGCTATCTATTGTGATTTTTAGACAGCCTACAATAGGGATCTAAGTTTATTAGATGCTTTACTCTTTGTTTCAACTTGCTTCACATCCTAATCCTACAATTTATGACGGAGTCGTAAGGTTATGCATGTATGTAATCTAGTTGAAAGATGGAATTCTAAAGAAATTAAGAAGAATGTTGATGTTATTACAATATGCTAGCTTTTGCTTTCAGTTTCATTAACAAGGTGATAATGAATCAGATGATACTTCTTACATCTACAATTATGTTAGTAGGATAAATTTCACTAAACTTCCAACAAGATTGAACATTTTGCATTAACGCTCAAAGGTTTTGATACGCTCATTGAACCCTCACTATCTTGGGAATTCAAAAAAAAAAAAAAAAAATCAACCCATTTTATTTTATTTTACTTAACTCGATCCATATTGTTTTTGAGTTCACAAACAGATAATATCACATAAACATCATACAGCAATTATTGGGGATTAAATGAAAAAATAAAAACATTTTCGAATGCTTTTTTTAAATTCTCAAAGTTATTTGGGGGAGCTTTGAGGAAGTTTAAAAATTTGGGGGGTTAAGCACCAAATGCCCCAATGTAGGGGGGGGGGGGGGGGTTGTTAATAAAATTTACCCATTACATTAAATATCAAGAATGTGTAGCGACATTCGACAAAGATCTCAAAATGACACTTTTGCTACAGGCACCTAAAATATTGGACCAACATGGGGACATGTGAGGTGTCTCCCTCTTATTGCATAATGAGCTGGTCATCATTGATTAATGGCCAACTCATTATGCAATAGGATGGGGATACCTCACATGTCCCTCCTGTTGGTCCCATATTTTAGGTCATTGAGAAATTTTTCTTAATATAATGAAAGAATATATTTTTATTTCTTGAGGACAAAATATCATAAGCTACACTATTCAAATCACTACATTTCTAATTGGAACTTGCACTACGAGAAAACAATTAATCCACTTGTTTAAGGGAGCTTTTGGTAACCGTGGCGTTTTTGTCGTTTCTGTTTTTTTTCTCAACAAAAACAAAGAAACGCGTTTGGCAACCGGGGCGTTTTTTGACTTGTCCCTTTACAAAATCTAAAAGTTAAACATTTTTCTCAAAACACCAAAAATATGTTTTGAGATTCCATTTTTTTATCTAAGCCGCCGCCGCCCGCTCGCCCGTCGCTGCCGACACGCCGCCACCCCGCTGTCGTTGGTCTGCCACTGCCGTCGCCCGTCGCCCTTGGGCCAGCCGCCGCCGGCTGCTGGCCACCTGCCCACCCGTCGTCGCCACTGCAGTCGCTTCCCTGCCCGTCGCCGCCCGCCCGACAGCCGGTTGCCGGCCACCCTCCACCCGCCGCCGCCGCCACCGTCGCCGCCCACCAGCCACCCGTCGGCCCGCCGCCACCTGCCCATTGATCGGCCACCGCCGCTTCCGCCGCCGCCGCCCGTCGGTCACCTTCCATCCGTCGGCCGGCCGCCGGCCACCCGTCGCCGCCACCACCGGCATCGTCGTCGCCCGTCGGTCGGCCACTCGCCGCCGTCGCCGCAGCCCGCCGACCACTCGCCACCCGTCGGTCACCTGTCGGCCCGCCACCGCCCGCTCGCCGGCCGGCCGCCAGCCACTCGCCGCTACCAACTGGTAGCCGACGGTCGTCATTCGCCCACCGCCCGTCGGCCAGCCGCCGGCCACCCGCCCGCCGCTCGCCCACTGCCACTATATAAATGGTCAAACTAGTTTGATCAAAATGGTGTTTTCAAAACACATTTGAAAAAGAAACACCATGGCATGATGTTTTTTACAAAAAAAAAAACACATTGATTACCAAACACACGTACTTGTTCAAGTAAAGGTTTTCAAATAATTGATTCATAACATTTTTTAACTCACACAAGAAAAAAAAACTTTAATTACCAGAGAGAAACTTCAAGGATTTTGATTTCATCTGAGCATGGGAGACAGGAATTTTTTTTTTTTTTAAGGAGTAAAAGTAACATTGGACTGATTAATGAAGCCTCTAGCTTAATAACATGAACCTTGTGACGTTGGATGCTATCAGGGGTGTTCCAACCACATGAATCATTATTTTTTGATAAGATGTTGAAGTAACTAAATTATATATTATGGTTAGATATATATTATGTTTAGTCAAAAAAAGGTTAGTAGGCCATAATACGTGGCCTATTCTTATATCTTCCATATCTGAAACAGAATAATATTTGACTAAATTCATACCAAATACCAATAAAAAAACGACATCCATCAAAAGAATGTGGGGCCTAAATTAATAAGCTTTTATCTCACGGATCACACCCTTTTTAATTTCTCAAATTACAGAAAGCTCCATGAGATAATAATTCCACTGGAGTTGGCCAAGTGCACTATTCATGTGCACTGTTGCATTTGACTCCAGTAATGGGGCCCACTGCCAAAATTTCAACTAGGTGTGTTAATTTATCTCCAAATATATTTAGGTCAACCATCTTTTTGTTCCTTTTCCTCATCAAGAAAAGGATTTTATTACTTTTTTTCTCGTATCCGTACTACTTGGTAATATTTTGATGTACATCAAATTCCTATAGTCTGGGCCCAAGGTTAATTAAAATGGAATATTTGGGTGAACTACTACTTGATTCCTGTCGAAAAAGAAACATAAAAGAAAGAGAGTGAGAAATCGGTTGATGTCTGGAAACCAGAAGACTGCTCTGACTATTTCTCTACAAAAGTTTCAAACCACCAAAGTCCTAAACTTTATTGTTGAATGAAGGAGTGATCACACTGAGTAACGTACTAAAAATCAATGAGTGGGGTATAATAACTGTAATATTCATTTCGTTAGTGGTGAACATAAAAAATCTTACGGAGTCTTATTTTATATCTACTAGTAGAACCCAAATAATTACCATGGCCGGATGAAAAGCTAGCGTGAGTAAATAAAGTTAGAAAATGACCGTGTAGTGCTTGTTACTTAATGCAATGTTCGATTAGAGCAAAATATTCTCTCTTTGTACGTACGATGAATTATACGTGAATCTTTCGTCAGTTGAATTTGAAACTAATAGCTACTAACAAAGTTATACCTCTAGTTCCTTACTTCTTTGCTCCAACTATAATTGCATGCAACTGTTGCGATTGCAGTATTCGCTAGTTGTATTGCAATTGCAGTTACGCGCAATCGATTGGTCGATTCATGTGCATGAACAATCCCAAAAGAACATTAGGGCACAGCTTGAGATTGGGAACTGAGAGTGACTCCAGAAAAAAAGACCTGTGAGCTAACCATGCATGTATCTCCCATGTCTTGTTTCATTATATGCCAGTTAACAGAGAAATCTCCTTTCATAGATTCTAGTGGGCCCACGTGCTAACTTAAGTTGTGTACCACAACTCGTTTGCTTTCTCACCTGAAACTGAACCGCTCAGAATTATTTGTTCAAACGATGATGCTATACACACGAATTGGCATTTTTTGCGTGCATAAATACTCGCTTAATTTGGTCAAATATTAAATGCGTGTATCCAGTTCTATTAACAGCTAGTGCCGACAGGCGACAGGGGTGTATGTACTTTTGAGTACTGGAATTTTGTGGGAGTCAGTTGTGAACCATCCACACGACTCTACTATCTTAGGCACCTGCGACGCTGAGACCCAATTCTAGAGAGAGACCAGTAAAAGATGACCAAAATTAGTAGAATGAAAACGTGAAAACAATAGCGAAGCACTTTTAAGACCAAGAAATAAATATTGACGAAAAAGGAAGGCTGCTATTTACACATCTATTATACCCCCGAAACTCACGGGTTTAATAAACCCTTGAGGATTGACGCATTCTGTTGCTATCACATTAAACACGAGGTGGACGATTCTGGGGATCTCATCTAATTAGTTATTGATATGTGTAAAGCATAAACCAAATGCCGCTTTCGCGATTGAGTTAGATTACCAATTCACCCTCAACCTCTACTCTCATCATTCTCGGGTCTGACGTCTCTGAACCCAAAAACTTAGTCTTACACTTTTCTTCATATTGACTCTACCATCCACTAACTTGAGCGTCGGAGTGCACATCAGCAGAAATCTCCTCCGAGACCTCTGACGTTTGTTACTTATGCAAGAATCTGCCTTCCCCAACTTAATCAATCAACGGAGGAGATTAATGACTCCTAATCTCTCATTAACCCCTACTCAATTCTCATATTAATTTTTCAACATAAATATTTTGGCGCCCATCGTGAGGCCACATTCTTTTTTTCTTTTTTTCCTTTTTTGAGAAAGTAGCTGATCCTAACCACTTTCAGATGACTAGTGCACTCCCGGAGAATCCTCGGTCGTCGACTATGACACTCAAGCTCTACGAAAAAAAGAGCAATCCCAACAAGCAAATAGATGAAGACCGAGTCAAGGAGATGTGAACAAAAGTGGAAGTTTTCGGCTTCACGTGAGTGAGGGCCACCTTGAGTTTCCGCGTGGACAGGTAGGGACAGCTTGGCAAATTGCAGGCTGCAATTTGCAAGCGCGTGAATGGCTAAGGCCCACCCGTACATGCTCTCCAATAAATGTAAACTCTTCCTAGGTTTTTTAGTTGATGCAAGGGGAAAAATTGAGTGGGAAAAGCTGCGGAAGAAAAGAAAAAAAGGCAGAAGTTTTTTTTTCTTTTGGTGGCTGAGCAGAGAAAGAAAACAGAGAATTAAAGAGAGAGATTTTAAGGAGAGAAAAGGAGGGATTTTACAAAAGAGAGGTTAATTTCTTTTGGGTAAAAATCAGATCTATTTTTCTTTGATACGAGCTTGTGGATTGTACAAGTCGTCAGTGTTCTTCTCATAGTAGAATCTCCCCTCACCCTCTCCCGTGGACGTAGGAAAGTTTGCCGAACCACGTAAATCTCATGTCTTTATTGTTTTCTGGGTGTTGGCTATTGCTTGTAGGTTCCCTCGACATTTTCAGTCCTAGAACTGATGAGAGTAAGAGTGTATATTTTACTTTGATGAAATATATCACTTTTGATTCTTGTTTCCTTTGAGAAATAAGAATTTCACTATCGATTCTAGTTTCCTTTGAGAAACAAGAATATAGAGGTTGACTTGTGCTTTTATGACAATAAAAGCCAGGGCTATCTCTCAGGTGATATCGCTTCCACAGCGGTGGGTGTAACTCTGCGCCCAACAATTGGTATCAGAGCTGTTATTCAGATTGGGAGTGGTGTAGCTTCTGATTTGAGGTGGTGCTCGGTAATTTTTCTAAGAGAAGTGGTTTATTAGTACAAGCGGAGAATGGCGTCAACAAGTAAAACAGTTAAAGTGGGAAAATACGAGATTGAAAAATTCAATGGGAAGAATGATTTTTTCTATTGGAGGATGCAGATGAAGAACACGTTGATTTCACAGAAATTGCACAAAGCTTTAACGGGAAAAGAGAAGAAGCACAAGGATATGTATGATGAGGATTGAGAGGAGCTGGATCTGTAAGCACGGGCGTCGATTATCCTTTACCTTGAAAGGGATGTAGCTTTTTTGGTAGATGGAGAGCAAACGACTGCGGGCGTGTGGTCGAAGTTAGAAAGCACCTTCATGACGAAGAGTCTAACGAACCGGATCTATTTGAAATCTAAATTGTATACTTGCAAGATGGAGGAGGGCTCATCAATCCGGGAATACATCAACAAGTTTGATAGGATTATATCGGACCTAAAGGACATCGATGTGACTGTAGAAGACGAGGATCAGGCTCTTCTACTACTTCTATCTCTGCCGAAGTCTTATGAGAACCTGGTGCAAACACTAATGCTTGTGGGAGACAATTTGACGATAGATGAGACTAGAACGACGCTTCTAGCGGATGACCTTCGGAAGATTGCAACCAGTGACATGACTACTGGTGGTAACAAAGAACAAGCGCAAGGATTGTTTGCTAGAGGAAGGAGCAATGAGCGAGGAAAAGGCAAGGGAGGAAAGTCTAGATCTAAATCGAGACCTCTTGCGGGAAGAGCGTGCTTCAAATGCGGTGAAGTTGGGCATTTCAAGGTCGACTGTCCTAACAAGAGAGTAGGTGGGAAAAAGAACAACAATAAGACCGAGAGAAGAGAAGGCAAGGAAGAGGCGAGTTACGCCTCGGAGGAAGGGAGCGATAAAGAATGATATGTTGTTACGGATGTGTAGGCATCGAAAATTGCCTATACGTCTCCATGAACGGCTCAACGCTAAGAAGAGATGATGAACGTCTCTATCCAAGTCACAGAAGCTTAATCGACGTCAATGAATGGTTGAAGTGGATCGACGGATTACGTGAAGCAACAGAGTTTCAGAATAACGAAGATACGGACTGATCGGGAGCCCCGCGACGTTTACAAAAGGCGCAACACCCCTCATGTCTCATTCATTCTACAGATGATCCAATCATTGGAGCTTATAGAGCTCCTCGTCGGATTTCCAACGCACTTTGAATCGCTCAAATCCGAGTTCGGACGAAGAAATTACGGCAGAAACGGACGAAGATGCAAAAATACGTCTCAACATAAGATGAGACACTCCGAGGTGTCTCGGCCAAGGCCGGGACACCCTAGGGTGTCTCGGCCCAAGTTGAGACACCCTGGGGTGTCTCCAACGCAGAAAATGCCTTTTAGGTGGTTTTAACCACCCGGACGTCCGTAAAGCCTATAAATAGAGCCCCTGGGGGCTCATTTTTCGGGATCTGGAATTCTCGTGCCTCGGCGAAGCCCTGCCGGATTGAAGACTTAAAGTGCACAGATTTCAGAGAGGAGGAGGAGTTAGATCTGTAGCCCGGTTCGTTCCTTAGGATTATCCCGTTGCGCTAATCTTAAGAAGTGTGATTATCTCGCTTCGCCGAGATAAGAGCTACGGTTTTCTCGATCCCTTTGCGGATAGACGAAACTCTGTCTAAGCACTGATCGTTCGGTGGTCCATGGACTAACGTGTCCCCGTCACAGGCCAAGATCCCACGCAAGCAACGAGCGATAAACACTCGTTGCGTTTGTTTGAAGAGAATTGTAACTTCTTTGTTTTCATTGTGTAAAAGTCTTATAAAAAGACTGGTTTTTGTATTCGTTGTAAACGTCTGAAGTTTGTAATGAATCCCGCAATGAAACAATCAATTTTCTCCGTAAACAAACTGACGACCACAGTGGGAGCCAACAGCTTCGCTGCCAAAGCTGTCGTGCCACAGCCGACGATCAAGATCCCGGTGCTCGAAGAGGTTGAATACGAATTCAACCAGCAGAGATTCGAAGAATATATTTCCTCCTCCTCCTCCAGATCTGCTCATCCTCATAAGCGCAGGGAGATCTCCTCCCATAAGATCCGCCGGTCTCCAGATCTGAAGACCTAAGAAGTCGATCTCCTCGCCGTCGCTGCTACAGTTGCACATTGCAACGATCCGCCGGCTAGATTCGCAGATCTGAACTCCTTCACGATCAAGGAGTCGACTGCTGAAGGCGCGCCAACTCTATCAAAGAGAGCACGTCAAAGGAAACGCCAACTCCTCGCGCGCCAATTCGCCAAGGCTTTGGATTAGGTGGATGTAGGCCTGTCCATCCGGGCCGGCCCGGGCCGGGACCCGGGTACCCCGGGCCGGGTCCAGGCCCGAGCCCAACCGGGCCGGGCTCCGGGTCGGCCCGGATTTTTTTAATTTTTTTTCTTTTCTTTTTTTTTGATAAAAAAAAGCGAAAAGTTAGTTTAAATTTATTATATTTTATATAATTATGTATTAGTATATACTTAAAAATTATTATGTAACTATATATTATATATACATATTTTATATATATTATATATACTATTATATGTAAATATATTGTATATATTTATAAGTTATAACTTGAGAGAGAGGAAATCGCATAAGTAGCCATTACCCGTTGGGCCAATGGGAAAGAAGTAGCCGTTGTAATATACTATACTTATATACTAAGAGATAGAGTATACACACACATATTATACATATATAAGAGAGAGTATACTTATATAAGAGGGAGTATACATATATAAGAGAGAGTATACATTTATAAGAGGGAGTATACATATTATACATATATAAGAGAGTGTATACCTATATATACTTATATAAGAGAGAGTATACATATATAAGAGAGAGTATACTTATATATACATATATACTAAGAGAGAGTATACACACACATATATTATACATATATAAGAGAGAGTATACTTATATATACTTATATACTAAGAGAGAGAGTATATATATATATCCACACATATATTATACATATATAAGAGTGTATACTTATATATACTTATATAAGAGAGAGTATACTTATATATACATATATACTAAGAGAGAGAGTATACACACACACATATTATACATATATAAGAGAGAGTATATATATATAAGAGAGAGTATACATTTATAAGAGGGAGTATACATATTATACATATATAAGAGAGTGTATA
>BQKN01064154.1:231778-249285 GCA_022839385.1 Asparagus kiusianus
TATATATATTTATTTATACGTTTATATATATATATATATATATATATATATAATTTTAAACGGACGATGCACTGCACTAGACTCATACTATCGTGGGCTCTAGAAAGAGTCAGATAATTAGGCATATATATAATTAAGGGTTAATTGCAGATAGATTTTCTGTGTGTGGATACCAAGTATCTTGTGATTGCTATTCCTTGTGTTTTAATGCCTTATGAATTATTGCTGTGCAGCAAAATCCCAACTTGGCTGAAAACATTTGCACCCGCTAATGCTCTCTCAGTCCAAGAGGAATCCTGGAATGCTTATCCAAAAAGCAAAACAGGTTCATTAAATTCACTCAATGTTATGAGTACACAATACAACTACTCGCATCAGAAGCGTGCACTAACCTCTTTACTGTTTATTTCTATGAAATTGATCTGCCCCATATCCAGTGATCAAGGTGGATATCTTCCTCTTTGCTGTTTATTTCTGTTAAATTGACAAATAAAAGAAGTATTACTTTTTGAAATTTCAAAATGCAGTGCCCTTACTTTGATCGGTGCTGCCTAACCATTGAAACTGTTAACAAAGCTGACAATGGCTGTTCTGATAATGTAAGCACAATAAAAATTCATTGGCATTTCAAATTTCCTCTGCTGGTTTCAGTATAAATCATTTTGATTATAAACCTGACAAATTAGGTATTTAGCTTAAGCGACGAGCTACTAGCTGCAAGGTCAGTGGAAGTCATCGATATAACTTCAGTTGCGAAAGATTATTGGAGTAAAATGATAGGTACGTTAAGAGTGGACTTGTCTAAATTCCAATCACAGAGAACAAGCCGAGGTCCACTTTCGAAAGGATGGAAGGTATGAATCAAGGGAAAGATTATGATTCAGTATTGATTACGTATTGATTATAACTCGTATAATTCAGTATTGATTATGTATTCATTAATGTAATTTCCACATTCTTTTGATTCCTCAAACTGTCTTTTCATCCTGTGTCTTAAATTTATGTATTTCAAAGAAAAAACGATTTTATTGCGTATAAAATACTAAATAGCTTGCATCTACATGACGACTGTAGGATACATGTCATCCTGTTATGACAACATACAAGCTGGTTACCATGGATGCTCCTATTTGGGGATTTGGCAGTCGTTTGGAAGAAACTATGATTGAGGTATAATTCTCATTTTATCATCATCCATAAAGTTTTCAAAATCATGCGCATGACTCTTGGCAGCCACTTTTTGTGGGAATGTGATATATTTCATAGATTGGCAAACCTCTATGCACATAGCACACCCAAAACGATGTACGTGCACACAACACGCACACAAAATTATACAAAACTACTGACTTGAACTTAACCATTACATCAAGACTCCAAAGTCGTGGTGGGAGTTTAGGGTTTTAATTTTATATTCTAACATGCTCCCGTAGGTTGAGCGTCCTTTTTATGAACCCTAGCAACGTCATTTTTTTAGAGAATTTGCTTTAAATTCGGGTTGCTTTGGTACCATATTAAAGTCCCTAAATATTGCACTCGAACTCTAAAGTTGTGATAAGAGTTTGAGTGTTATGGTTTTATATCCTAACTATGCCCTATTTCGGTGCATATATATATATATATATATATATATATATAGATATATATATATATAGAGTAAAACTCTTGTCAACTTAAGTGGACAAGAGCCTAGTGTCCACCAAACTTTATATCCACTCATTTAATATATAAAAAGGCACTTCATATCATGCAAGGATCCCTAGGAAAAATCCAAGGGTTAAAAAGTTTGGTGGACAAGAATCTTGTGTCAACTTAAGTTTACATAAGTTTTGGTCTATATATATATATATATATATGAAAGCTTATAGAGTCATGGATCCTGTGCTTGCTTTATGAACAGGGTGAAAGAGCACTGCTTCTGGAATTGCATAGACGATGCTTTGCTTGGATAGATGAATGGAATTGCATGACGATAAAACAAGTATCTGAGATGGAAAGGGAAAATGATTTATTACTTAAAAAGGTACATTGCTTAATCTACAAAGTCACATGTTTTATGAACACTTATTTGTTATTCTCATTTCATCACAGCAAGTTGCTTCTTCTCAGTTTACATCTTTTGAGGAAAGTACGTCATGCCTAAATTTAGGATATTATACTGATGATTATACCTGTAAACTGATAGATTTGGTCATTCAATATGGTAAGTTACAAGTATACTTTTTTTATCTTTGTTACATTATTACTGATCCTTTTTCGTTTTTCTACGGCAGAGGCTGCATAGGTCATCATCAATAACAAGTGAAGGAGACTCCAAGAAGAGAAGCATGAATAGCAGCAAAATCTTTATACAGTCTTAACTAATCTATTGTAGAGAAGAATAATGCCAATGTCTATGATCAAAGACGAAGATCGAGAAGAAGCCACAACTCAAAAGCAAAACCCTTTTCAGTATCAAGAATAATGCCAATACCACAACATTGTCACTGCTCATGCCTGCTATTGCTAAAAATGCAGCAACAACGATTATAAGAATTTCTTTCAATAAAATATTATGGGAATCATGATTCATGATGGAGGTAAAAAATTACATAACATTAAAAACTTTTGGATGAAGCAATCGTAGCAATCAAATAATGGTGGAGATGCAAGTTTAGTTATACAAAGTCGCAAACGCCTAGATATAATTGTTGTACAAAATGTTTCCAACTACAAATACAATTGAAGCTAACATCACATGCAGTTGTCTGAACATTACAACAAATAGCAAACAGTTGTTGATACCCAATTATCCCACCTGAAAAAAAAAACATCACAAACAACAAACTAATCCAAACTGATATATGATGGTGATACATAGAAGCTTCTTTCCTCTTCTAACCAAAAGATCGTCAATAAACTTACCCCCAGTCTTTGGTTCTTTGTACATCAAAAACCGAACAAATTCACCGATCTAAAACTGAAACCTGCTCGGTCTAGCCTTAGTCATTCGGCTCTCTCCATAGGGCTCATCATTATCCATCCTTCTATTGTTTCTAAAAGCAGCACATCCAACAACATAAACGATGACGAGGATTATAAGAACGACGATGTTAATAATAGAAACTTTTCTCCAACTGTGTCTGACGCTTGCTAGGACTCCAGCCTTGCAAGAGTCGCAATCGAAGCAGAGTTGTTGCTGGTCATTGCTCCATCGGGTGCAGTCGATATCATTGACCACCATAGCCCCACCGGTTGGATTCCATAGAGTTTCATTGATGTAGGTGTAGCCACAAGATGTTGGTGGCTTGCAACAGCCAGACTGCATGTTGAGTAAGATGGAAAAAACTCGTATGATTAGATTTTGTGTAAGCAGATCTCTCAAACTTGACTTCTAACATATAACAGGAAAACGGGTCTCCGTTTATATTATATACCCCTTAAAGCATGCCTATTTGCAAAACTACCCCAAATCTCTGTCTTTACAAAACTACCCCCTAAATCATTAATTGTTTTGGTGTTTTTTTTGGGGGGTGGGGGGGTGGGGGGGGGGGGGGGGAGATGGAGGAGAACCTCCAAGTCAAGGCTAATTTGTAATTGCACTATAACATATTGACAAAATAGTCAAATTTTTACTAACCATGACCAACAGAGTTACTGACCTGTTTATTTGATGTGTTTTTCCCCCAAAGTTGAGGATCTGGAGGATAGTTACGCAAATACTGAAATATGTAGTTTTGCAAATACACATAATTTAAGGGGGTATATACAAAAAAGGAACCAGAATAAAAATGAAGAAGGGGATCGTCTTGCTAATTACGTTGGAGCAAGTGGGCCTCAATCCTCATTGTTCCTATCTTTTGGCAGTTCATTTCAATGTCAGCTCATATCTAGTATACTATGTCAGCTCATATATATATATATATATATATATATATTTCTTTTGCAAGGTAGCAGTTGATATAGCATCTTTTGCAAGGTAGTATTTGAGCTTGGGTCCCCAAGCTAAATGCGATTAGATTGTTAATTGGCCTAACATATTAGACAATAATAAGCATGTTAGGAAGTGAATAAGCACTTCACGCACGATGCAACTATAGTATTGCCTTGTTCATATAGGCTATAGCATGTGGAAATTTATTTTGAATATAATATCTAGACTTGATTACTCACCAATAATCAAATAAAGCGCTCACGTCAACAACTGTTTCTAAGAAAGAACTGTTTAGATTAAACAGAACTGAAAGTAATAATATAAAGCGAACAATGCATGCATTTCACTTAAGAATGAGGCACCCAGATACTACATAAAAATATGATTTTGGCATCTTCATCTATTTAACATAAAAAGGTTGTTGGTGCTGGTTCAACACTAAACTTAGTCATAAAAGTATATTAGAAATGGGCAGACACTAAATAACCAATTTGACCGCTACCAACAAAGGTCATCAAAATTTTAAATTATGAAGCTAGTGTATCCTGGATCTCTGAATAACATTCATGGATCCAATATAATTTCCCAAACCTACTAACCCTAAATGCATAATTGCATATATAGAGAATTAACAAGTAAAAGTGTAAAACACTTGTACTGCATAGCTTGCTATAAGAGCATCTCCAACAGCTTCCCCAAAATTTTCTCCAAAATGGGGAAACAAAAGTCATATTCTCCAAATTATTTTTGCTCCAACTCCAACAGCTTCTCCATTTTGAAAAATCGCATTTATTACAATAATAAAGCTCTCCCCAAAAATTTGGAGAATGCTGCAGATTTGGGGAAGGCCCCCTATTTTTTCTCCTTCTTCCCTATTTTGGGGAATGAGATGGGGAATCTGTTGGACCAAAAAAAAGCTCTATATTCCCCAAAATTGAGTATTTTAAGAAGATGGGGAAGCTGTTGGAGATGCTCTAAGGGTGTCTTGCTTCTTTAGGAATGGTAACCACAAGAATCCTTTATTTCCGATAGAACAAGACATACAAAGCCACAGACAATCTCTCTACCCCAAAATGAGAGACCTAACTCGAGAGGACACATTCTTAATCAAAGAGAAGAACCTTCTCTAAGGAGGAGTGCAACTGCTACACAACTACTGAAGGTTGTATTGTAATTAATCCCAACATTAATTGCAATAGAAATTATTTAAATCAGCTGTTAGCGACGTGACATGTACATAAATAGTAAGGATATAATCACCGACTTAAACTGATGAATTATGGAATTACAAGTATATTACTTAAAACAAGATGTCCAAATCCATATCAACATTCGCAAGAAGACGTCCAATTTTACTATCCATTTTTTTTCCTTATCTACGGGGAGGATATATTTATATCCACATCCAAGTAGATATTGATGTTGATCCTCTTCATATAATGAAAATGTGTTTTCATCCTCTTCACAATTAACAAAATTTTATGTAGAATAAAGCATACGAGACACCGAGAAAATATTTTATTGTTAATTTATTGTTAACGGCATAAGTCACAATTATATCTCTGATATTTTCATGGCACCCAATCATCTACTTATCACCCATATAGCCACATCCTCTCTTCTATTGTTCTCTCTCTCCACTCACTATCAACCCTCAACCTATCCTCTACTTTACTCTTGTTTCTGGCTATGGAATACAATGCAATGAAATTATGGGGGTTATTTATAGATGGTCATGGCTACTACTGTGTAATGTTGGTATACCAACCCTCCTATAGCATGGTTGGTGTCACCAACTAATGTTGAAGTCAGTGCTGACTTCAACACTCTCCCTCAGCAACGACTTCTCAATCTAGCATTTGTCACTCGCTCGCTTTTTTCTTGTAAACAACATACTTACAACACACTCTCTAATATTTTAATCACACTGTCATTTCATCCATGGACCTATTTATCACCCATACACCTACTCATTATAACCAAATTTGCAATTTAACTTGCGGTTCCGATCTTTCACTCAAAGACCGAAGGCATATGAGCTCAGTTCTATAAAGTTGACAGGATTTAGAAGTCAACTAGGACTCATGCACAAAGAAGCCGTTGAGGGAGAATATTGAAGTTAGCACTTACTTCAACATTGATTGGTGACACCAACCATATTGTAGGATGGTTGGTAGACCATCCCTACATAGTAGTAGTCACGGCCATCTATAAATAACACATAAGGTTTCATTGCAGAGCATCCTATTGGCAGACAAAGCAAATGTTGGGTTGATATCAGTAGTGAGTGGAGAGGGAGAGAACAATAAAAGGGAGAGAGAGTGACAGCGTGTCGCTGATAATGGGTGGCTGGCTGTATGAGTGATTAGTAGGTGCATGGGTGAAATGGTTGTGATTAAAATATTAGATAGTGTTTTGAGCTATGTTGTTAACTAGAAAATATGACTTCCAAAATTTAACTTCATATCCATTTTTTTCAAAAGACTACCAAATTAAATGGATTACAGTTTGTTACATTCCACCTAAGGATGTGAAGTCTTTAATGATCTAGGACAGGGGATGGAGGTCTGATTCATGACCAAGGGATGGCTCCCAACTCCAAAACCACGTGTAGTTGCCTAAATTTAAAACTCTGAAGCCCATAAGGCCCACTTAACAGAGACTTGATGTTGCTCTCAACCTTCCCCCTTCAACCAATGAGCCATTAGCCTAGAGCTCTCCCCTCCTCTTCTTTAATGGTGAGGCCCCACCATTTAGGTGACAGAAATAGACCTCATTCCTCAATCATGCAGCTTGTGGTGGTCCATACCTTTTGTTTGTTAGGGCAAAAGAGAAACTGAAAAGGGGATATTTACTGCATCAACCCAACCAAGTGCAAATTCTAGTTGGCTCTCTGCTCATTTTCTTTGTTTCGGGTTTGTCACATAATAGTGTAGAAAAAGGTTAGATTTCTTTTCTTTTTCCCATCCTCAACCAGTCACTACTTTTGGTTCAATCTTTAATAACCAAGTATATACCAGGGTGAATCTTGTGTTTCCTATTTCTTATATAATTAACGTGTTGGTCATCACCTGCACGATTTGGATATTAAGATGAACCTTGTTGCTTTGAACAAACTTAGTCAATGAAGTCTTTTACAACTTTACTTGTATAGCACTTGACTTAACTAAGTTGCAATAAAATCACTTGATTAAGTTGCCCCATAAGAACCCTTTTGACTAATTAAATGCACTCACCAACTCCACCCACGACAAACTAATAATTCCTACACTATTTGCTCTTCTAATAGAAACAGAGCAAAAAACAAGAGAAGCTAAAATTAACAAAAACCCATGAACCAAATCACAAAAAAAAAAGATCAAACGGGTCTCCCTCAAATCACAAACAAAACAAGACCCACAAACCAAAATCCAAACTTTTTCATACCTCAATCGGGGAGAGCTCCCTCTGATAGAACATGTCAGCAGACTCCGGCACCAAAATCCCAGTCGCCCGATCTCGCCCAAACCTCCTCATCCCTCGACAAGCCTTGGCATCCCTCAAACAAGAACTAATCTTCGCCCAATACCCAGGATCCGACACCCGATTCTTCAACCAGCCCGAGTAATCCGAGAGCTGGTACTCCAGAAAGGCCCTGTTTATGATAACCTGGCCATGGCCGCGATCAGTTACGGCGAAGGCGAAGACGATGAAGACGATGAGGGCGATGACGACGAAGAACATGGCGAAGAGGTAGAGCCGAAGGAGCCAGGTTTGGCGGTAGCAGGCGCCGGCGAAACCCATAAAGGAGATGACCATGATTGTGACCCCGATGACGATGATAGGCCATTGGAGGAACTTGAGGCAGTCTGTGTTGTTGGCGCGAGAGCTCAACCAGATCCCGCCGCCGAGGATGGGGATTGAGATGAGGAAGGTGATGAAGTTCACTGCTCCGATCACTGAGTTGCTGCCTCTCATGTTTTTTTATTTTTATTTTTTTATTTTTTTATTTTTCCTTCTTTCGTCCGGGGAGTCTGGGAGCTTTGAGTCGGAGCTTGGAGAAGAGAGGGAGAGTGAGAATTGAGTTGAAATTTCTTTCTTTTGGGTGAAGATGAAAACGTATAGAGGGAGGGGAGGTGGGGCCCAGAGGAGGATCAGAAGGAATAATAAAGAACTGAGAGTTGGTAAATGAGAGATTGTGAGGGGGGAGACACCGGGGCGGAGTTGGTTTTGTCGTGAAGTGAGACCAACGGAGATATTATTAGAAAAATTCCTCGAGCACCCAAAATATGGGACCAATAGAGGAGACAAATAAGTTATCTTCTTCCTATTAGATAATGAGTTGAACATCATTCAACTCATTATCTAATAGGAGGGAGATAACTCACTTATCCCTTCTATTAGTCCCATATTTTGGATCCCTGTAGCAAAGCTCATATTATTATCACTGTTCCCCCCCCTTATTTTGCATAATAAACGATTGAAATTTTTGATTTGACAAGTGCAAAATTGGTCTAAAAGAAATGGTGGAACCCTTTTTTTTAATTAATATCTCCCTCAAGAAACCCTCAAATGTCTCTCTTCTAATTATTTTTCCTTAATAAAATAAAACACTCCTTTTGAGCCCAATTCAGCTCACAAAGCTCAGAATTGAGCATTCATTGACGTGGCAAATAGTTTCGGAAATGTGTTTCTATTTTTATCTAGAGCCAAACACAAGCTTAGGAATTCCTTTTAGATTATTTTTCTTATTTTCTGTCACATTTTGACTTGTCACACCATTTTCAATGTTTTCTTTTCTATTCCTCGTAACCAAAGCCAAATTTAAGATGCGTAAAAATCACTTTGTTATAATTTTTATGTAATCGTGTTTATGAAGAGAAATTTCGGTTCTTTTTTTTTTTAAAGAGTTTGTACAACTTTTTTGCCCCCTCAAAAATCATTTTTTTAAACAATAAACAAAGTGAAAATAGTTTATCTGTTTATTTATTTGATGGTCTATTGCTATGCTTTCACTAATAAAGAGAATGATGGAGAAAAATTAGGTTGAGAGAAATCACAATCATCATGCATATTATTGTTGGAATAGCTTTAAAATAAGTTTATATTTAAGTTAAAGATCTATATTTTTTTCTCAAGAAAGAACGATCTATATCCTTTTCTTTACATCTTAATCATCATATTGATAAAGCTCAATAACTTGGAGAGTCTCTTAATTAGAAAATTTCCTTATACAATATACTATTATTTTTAATTATTTATTTTTTTAGATTTTTTTGGGAAACTTTAGTTTAGTTTAGTACTAGCCAAGTAAATCCTTAATTAGAAACGTTCCTTATACATACTTCATAGGTAAGAAATGCTTTATTTCCTTTAGAAATCAATGGAAAACATAAAAAGAATCTCTAAAAGTAAAAGACTACAAAGTATCGGTGAGAACTTTCTCCTTTTTTTCCTAAAAAAAAATATGAAAACCAATAATAACATAAAATGGACAGCTAATGCGTCCCCCCTAGAAAATTGCATTATATTCTTGGATATGCTCAAAAAGGGGTGCTTGCTTTCAGCAATGCCCAGTCACCGCATGCATATCCCTTCCTCTTCATTACCAAAATATCTTCTGTTGTATGTTTAAACTACTTGACACGTGTGAAGCACACGCTAACCTAAACAACGAACAAAATTTTGCCCAAAACGAGGGTAACTAATACGAAAATCGCCTTTGATTTTACCTCAAAAAAAAAAAATTCGCCTTTGATTTTGATGGGGTTTTAATACGACAGAAATGTTAGGCACATGAATCATCATGCACAAGTTTGTCATTTGTAACAAAAAATTCTTCAAGTCATGATGATATGGTCTCTATCAATTCTTATTGCACTACAAGCTTGATTAATAATTTTGTATAATTTATTTTGCTTATTCTCCAGATTCTGACAGTAGAGAGGATCTGATTCTTTTGTCCATGTATATCTACTCTTTTATACTTATAGGAGGATCCAAAGAATCAATGTTTATACTACAGTAAACAATACAGTAAATTACTTAGCATGAACAATAAATCAAACCTACCCTCCGCACATGAAGTTACTGTTTATGCCACAGTATTTACTGCAGCATAAATAGTAAATCAGGTCTAACCCTCTATGCTTGAAGCTACTATTCATTCCACTATAATTTAATGTATTATAAATAGTAAATCAAATTAAATGTATTAAAACATGAATTCTCCTTCAGGTATAGAGGAGTAGATACGATTTTCAAATTAAATGCATTAAAACTTAGATCATTCTTTAAGTATATATGAGTAGATATGATTTTAATTTTAAGCGTACAATATATAGTTAAATCAAATGTGTTAAAACTAATAAGAAGGCAAATTCAAAGTGTGGTGTTTAAAAAACCGGGAATCATGATTTGTACGGGGTGCACACTAGTGGTTAGGTGAAAGTATAGCTATAAACTTCAAAAATGTCTCTCATAATGAAAAACATATAACATAATTCTTTCGTTGAATTATGTTGAAATCATAAGCAGCTTCGATAGTTACAGTTTAAACTGTTAATAAACCACCCAAGTTACTAGATGCAATGAGATGTTTTCTTTTTAATTTTAAATACACAATATGAATTGTGCACGACAACTTCTAAACATAGATTGCACCTTTTATCATAAGAAATTTTTTTCTCATCACATGTCCAAATCGGAGGGGATGACTGAATAGTAAGATTAATATAATTAATGAAGGCGGAAAAATACTAGAGTCACAAATATAAATATATGATAATGATCAAGTTGTTAAAGACTGTAGTTCGATTCTTAACCGATTTAAAAAATATCATTATACTTCCCTTGTGTTTCATATGACTAAGACATCCGTTGTAACCACATCCAATAAAATATTTTATTTTATTTATTTTATCACTATTATCATTTTGAAAAAGAAATGTCTCATTAATTAGAAAAAAACCTAATCAGCATTATCAACAAGAAAAAGACGAGGAAAATTATCAGGAAGCTCCCAGAGCCTAAGGGGCTGTTTGGTTGTTGTTGGTAAAGTTGTGTATTTATGACACAACTTGGAAAGTTGTTGTCCACCTCATCATTTTCACTTTTACACTTTTCTTTGTTTGTTTTTTATTCCATTGGAATCATAAAACACTTGTTTGGTTTGCAAAATAAAACTTTAATTGTTTGTTTGGAAAGTATAAAAAGTGGTCCCTACTCAAGTGATCATATTGGTTGGAATTACTTTTTCCTGACTTCAATGTCAGCTTTCTCCTAAAATCATGTCTTTTTTTATGAAATCACTTTACAAGCCACATCAGCATATGAAACCACTTTACACTATTTTTACAATTACAAACAAACAATTGAAAGTGATGAAAGCTGACATTAGGCCCCACTTTTTTACACTTTCCATTATTTTACATGGTAAAAACATACAACCAAACGGCCCCTAACTCTCTAGCCCTCTAACCGCCTAGTGAATATAATGTGTATATTTCTACTCTTTTTTCAGTGATATTTCAAAGTTTAATAGAAAAATAGCAGGATTCGAATTGCAAAAAAGAAAGTGGCCGGGCTTCCTAGAAAAATTTCAGCGCCCATCTTCACCGTCCAAAAGCGGACGGTGCGGGAAACTGTCGCTCCGCAACCCATATTTCTCGTTTCTTTTTGTCCCAGTGACAATCCCAAATCGCACCCAAGATTTGACCCAAATATAATTTGAGCTAATAAAGCTGCGTGGGTGTATCTTTAGTGGTGCGCTACGAATTAAATTATCATGTATTAACAAAAGAGAAGGACAAATAAACAAGCAAAACGGATAAGCGCGCGAATGAGGGTGCTGTGGGACCACCTGAGGGGGTTACCGGTTTTAGCGGTGACGACAACCACGTGGGCCAAGATCCCTATCCATCACACTGGGTTATGTCTTTTACTTAATTTTCCTTTTAAAATATCTTTCCCTTAAAATGTGTTTGGTACCGATTCAAACTCCCTGTTCGATCCGGATTTAGGATTTAAAGGATAGGTCCGGTCTTAGTAATTTTTTAGAGATCAAGTTAGCTTAGTGAACAAGTCAGTGGTCTTTTTAAATAAGACTTTCTATTCTAGAGTCTAGAAGTAGAGAGAAGGAGAGAAAATATTTTTGTAATCAGGGTTTAAGAAATGGTTGTAGGCTGCCTAAAAATTACTACAGATAGCTGATCCACATCAAACACCGGTGATTAAAAGTTATAATTTGACGGTTTTCAGAAGGTTATAATTTAAAAACTTTCACGTAGATCAATTAATGTTACAATCTGATAATCTTCACAATAACCGATGAAAGCTCTAATTCAACAGCCTTCACAATCAACATCGGGAGTTACAATCTGACGACTCTTATATTTTTAAGGAGCCAAGACGAAGATTACAAGAAAACGATCGTTGCAATGCTCTAGCAAAAAAAATTACAAATTGACGGTCTCTTCAAATCAAGACGCAGAGCTCACATCTGCGTCCCAGATTCAAAACGCAGAGGTCATGCCCGCGTTTCAGATTAAAAACGCAGAGATCGTGGCTACGTTTCAAATCAAGGCGCAGAGCTCACCTCTGCGTTTCTGCGTCCCAGATTCAAAACGCATAGGTCATGCCTACGTTTCAGATTCAAAACGCAGAAGTCGTAGCTGCATTTTAGATTCAAAATGCAGGGCTCATCACTACGTTCCAAGCTCAGAACGCATGGGCTCACCACTGCATTTCTAGCCGCCAGTGCGGAGCTCTACTCTGCGTTCCAATCCCAGAACACATAGTTCATGTTCAGAACGCAATTCTTGCGTTTGACTCGTTCAAACATGAGTTCAACGGTTTTAAAACTGTTTTCCACGATTTGAGGGATCATTTCCCTATTTATGAGCGAATTAAGGGGGGATTATACCCCTTAATTCCCTATAAATAACGAAAAACTCAACTGAGTTCAGGATCTCCAATTGGATCAAGTTTTTTGCATCCAAAATATCGGAAGAGAGGATCGGAGCTGGGGAAAGGAGGTGATCTTGAAAAGAGGGGCTTTGGCAGAATCTTTTGGAGATTGGCTTTTTGCATCGCAATTGCACAAAGAAAGATCGACATTCATCCTTGAAGCATTCTTTGGCAACAGAGGTCCTTGGAGTTTAATCTTGGCTTATAAACGATTTTCGGTTCAAATCAACTTTTCTACAGAGTATAAAACTTGCACTGAGTTCCTAAACTCATCAAGAGTTCTATTCAAACTTGCCACGCAAGTCTTCCTCAACATCAATCAAGAGGAAGAAACCGTGTTCCAATGAAGTCAAACGTTCGGATCGTCAACGGGATACAAGATCGAAAATCCATCGACACTAAGAAGAACTCATGTTAAACAAAGAGAAGGGTCTTTGTCGATCCCTTCTCTCTTTTGTAAATCGAGAATCCGATCGAGAAGATTTGTAATTTTTTTCTAAGTCTGTTAGAGAGAAATTATATTAAGAGAATTGTAATTTATTTTTTTTCTAAGCCTGTTAGAGAGAATAATACACAAATTCAATTCTTTATTTTTCTTCTTTTAATTGTTTCCAACAAACAAGGGTGTAACATGGTTTAAGAGAATTGTATGAGAGAGCGGGTTTGACAGTCTTTATCTGTATAAAAAATTATAAATTAGAGGTGATAGTAATTGTTTTTGATCCCGTTTTTTCTTGTTGAGGGTTCTCCACGTTAAATCTTGTGCGATTTTATTTGATGTGCTTTTGATGTATTTCCGAATTTTTGTGAGATCTAAAAATTCCAACAAGTAGTATCGGAGCCATATTCGACGATTCATGGAGGTCCGAACTAGTGCGATCGGAGAGGGCGTCGGATTTAGCGTTCATAGTGGATCCGACTGTGGGCGACTTGGACAGGCGAGCGCGGAGACATCCGGGAGGACATAATAGATCGGGAGTCTATGTTGTTGACTCGGTTCGGTTCGTGAAGAACATAGAAAAAAAAAAGGAAGGAGAATCACGCGAACAGTCACTTGACGGAAACGACAAATAAAAAACTGAATATTACGGTAGCGAGTTGTGCGAAGGAATCGTGAAGAGGCCATTCATGTGGGGGAAGGGGATTTGATTTTTAGAAATTATATATTTTTTTAAATCCAAATCAATGGTTTAGATTGATTTGTTACCTGGTCGAGAGTTTGGAGGTAGATTTTGGTGATCCAGGAGTCGTTCCTAAAGTTTTTTGACGTGTTGAGTTTGTTTTTTTATATAAGTTCTATCAAATTCAATCTCTATAATGATTGACTTGAATTTTGATTGTGGTTAGAGAATAATGATTTCTTTGGGTTCGAAGTTCGATATTCCGCTATTCAACGGTAAGATAATTTTTACAGTATGGTAGTGCACGGTTCAAGATCTTCTTATGCAGCAAGGTGTTGATCAAGCTTTGGGGGAGAAGAAACCTAAAGGATTGAAGTATGCTGAATGGAGTTCTATACAAAATAAAGCGGTTAGCATAATTTGTTTGGCACTCGCCCCAAAGATCAAGTACAATATTA
This sequence comes from Asparagus kiusianus, assembly GCA_022839385.1. NCBI lineage: Eukaryota > Viridiplantae > Streptophyta > Magnoliopsida > Asparagales > Asparagaceae > Asparagus > Asparagus kiusianus. Next base: position 246,217 of record BQKN01064154.1, read on the forward strand.
TGTAGGAAACCACGTTGAGGGGGTTGTGGGACAAACTTGAGGGGATTTATGCATTGAAGTCGATATCTAATTGATTGTGTTTGAGGATGAAGCTTTATTCATTGAAGATGGAAGAAGGTACTATAATTCAAGACTATATCAATACCTTTAGTTAGTTAGTTTTCCAATTTACAAATATTAATGAGGAGATTAAAGAAGAAAAACAGTCGCTACTCCTATTGTCTTCCTTGCCGAAGTTGTACAAGCCGTTAGTTCAGACGATAATTACGGGGAAGAAGACTTTGAAGTTTGACAATGTGACAACACTCCTACGTGAGAATGAAAGAATGATGGGGAAGAAGAGCGCATCTAGTAAAGTGAGAGTGTACTAGTTTTTGAAGGTTCTAATCAAGAAAGGAAAAAGGGAAAATGTAACAGTTATCGATGGAGATCAAAATCTCTGACCCGAGGCGATAGCGAAAGGGAGTGCTATTATTGCAGAGAGAATGATCACATTCAATTCAGATGTTCCTAGATACAAGATGATTTGAAAAGTATTAGAAAGATAAAGCTTTAACAAAATGGAAAGAAGATGGACTTATCGATAGTTGTGTGTGATAAAAATGTTGTGCTAATGATGGAGAGTACCGATATTGATGCAAGTAACACGTGTGTGCTAGATTCTGTAGTCTCCATGCATGTTTGTAACAACAAAAAGTATTTTGACATATTAAAGATGGATGAAGAATTTGGCGATGTAATCATTAGAAACAATAAGAAGATGAAGGTTGAAGGTGTTGGAAGTGTTCACTTCAAACTTCACACTGGAAAGGCAAGAATTCTTCATTTGAGATATGTGCCATCATGTAGTACCAATTTAATTTCATTAGGTGGGATGACATCACATGGATACAAGTATATGAGTGAAGGAGAGTGGTGCAAAGTGTATAGAGGTGGTGATTTGGTTTTGCGAGGGAGAAAAAATAGCAATCATATTTGCTACTTAGATGAGGACGATCTGTTAATGGTGTAGGTGACTCTTCTGAGACTCTTGTCCACAAGGGAGATATAAAAGAACAAGAAAAAGAGTGAGTTTTCCTGAAGCCGTTGAGATACTTGGAGATTTTTTATCAAGAGATGATTTGTTTGGTACCAACTCAAACTCCAAGTTAGATCCGGATTTGAAGGATAGGCCCAGTCCTAGTAGTTTCCTTAGATGCTAGGTTAACTTGGTGGGCAAGTCAGAGACATCTTTAAATAAGGCATCATATTCTAGGGTTTAGAAGTAGAGAGAGTGAGAGAGTGAGAGACACAATATTCTTGTAATCATGGTTTAAGAGTAGGTGCAACTGGGTTCAAGGGTATTGTGTGAGAAAGCGGGTTTAATAGCCTTTGTCTGAACAAAAGATTATGATTTGGAGGTGATAGTGGATTAATTTCGATCTTGTGGTTTTTTTTCTGTTATGGGTTCTTCACATTAAATCTTGTATAATTTTATTTGCTACGTTTGGTGGTTTTCGGGATTTTTACGAGATCTAAAAGTCCTAACAAAATGAAGGAGGTTATACTACAAGAAATCTTGTTATCTTCTTTTGTATGGTTCAGAATATCTCGTTATTTTTTTTTTGTGTGTGGTTCGGAATGTCTCGTTGACTTGCTACGTGTTCAATTAGAATTTATAATCAAACAAATTATTGCTCACTATGCCAAAACTTAAAACTTAATCATGACTCAACGAATAGTCTTCTCAGATTAGATGGCTCCATGCGGTTATATTAATGAATTGAATTCTTGCTTTTGGCTATGAAGTTCATAAGCCAAATTATTAGATAAAGTGACTTGTATTGTTTTCTTGGGATTTCATGCAAAATTAATGTACAACAATGAGAAATATTATTTATCCTGTAATTAATCACATTGTTTCTGGTCCAAAAGTAATTTCTTTGTTTCTGGTCCGTTAATAATTTCTCTTTTAAGACGGTTAGATCCACGTCCAATTCGGAAAGTTCTGTTTCATTTGTAAAATTGTCGATCCAACTTATTTAATGGTATATACAACGAAACTATATTCTAAAAGCTATTTAATCTTCAAAAAATGATTTTTCAATGCTTGTTGTCTTTATGAAAAACTTTATTGATATTATTTCTGTCAGAAAGTTGATATGTGATCTGAGGGAGGGTTTAACTTGACTTCGGGGGTCTTTTAATCATCTTTCATGGTTAATCATTTGTTAAGGATCTTGAAATTGTACGTCGTTGCACGAGTAACAGAGGTTAGAGACACCTATAATGTGCCCTCCAACGCTCAAGTCAGTGACTATTTTCAATTAATTTGAAGAGAAAAGCAGAGTATATCCTTATGGACTTTTTGTGTGTGAAATTGCATATCTTGGTTCAGTGGAAATCATCATTAATATAGAGGGCTTGTGGGGACAAATTGGTATTTTTGGCATGGTGTGTAGTTTTGGTTCAGACACCACTTTACATGTGCCTGTAATTAATTGGTCGAGTCGGCTTTGTACAGTGATAAGGCTATTGGAGTAAAAGCGTCTCCAATGAGCTTTGAAAGCTTTGACTAGAAAGGTCATTAAGACTCTGACGCAGCATTAATTGTTGATGGCGATAGAGCGGCGAAGTGCGAACGCGGACTATATGTTCATTAAATGTGGCGTGATTTTTTAGACGCTTGTAAGATCGCTTCATTGCTCAAGATGTTGTTGTGCTGGGTCAGAGTGGAGAACACCCTTCGTCTCGAAGTCAGTCATCCAGTAGAGTCCGGGTCGGGAGCGGCTTTCGTCTCGGATTGGATCACGAGATGGGTCGGTTGGCTTATTGCCCCGACTGCGTGGCATATGCTTGGGGAGTTGGCCAGTTAATTGTTACGTAGCAACTCTTATTAGGTTTGGTAATATTTAAGGTACAGCAGATACTATATTAATGAGTAGTCTAAATCAATTTATTATTTAATAAAATTAGTTTTCTTCTACTTGTGTGTTAGTAATTTTTTATATTGATTCATGGTCAACTTTATAGTCGTGCTTTTAAATATGTTAACGTATTTAGTTCTAACAAAATCCATATATATATATA
>BQKN01064154.1:249685-279052 GCA_022839385.1 Asparagus kiusianus
TCAAATATCATGATTAAGTATATTTGGTTTATTTCCTTACTAAAACTTGTTCCTCGATTCCACTTTGATGGTTTTTGTTTACCTATATCTTTAAACTTTAGTATTGTGATTATTTATTTTCTTTAATATTCGTTTAAATGAACTACACCTAATTTAAATTTTTATTTTGATAATTGAATTGACAGGAAATAAATGGAATCCGAAATCAATTTGAATTATCATGTCATTGAGACCGACATGAAACCAAGCTTGACTTGAGAAAATATAGCATTGTAAAAGTGAGAACCACTTTAAAAATAGCATTCTAAAAGGAAAATGAATAATTAAAGCTCATAAGACAAGACGATTGGTTAAAAGTGTGCTAAAATGACACAAAAGATAATATTGAGTTTGTTCCTAATCCTTGATAGACTTTTAAAAAAAATTATAAAATAAATATTAATACTAAAGTATACTTTTATATAATAAAAACATCCACATAAACATATAAAAGAACTAAAAAAGTATAAGAAAATCCCTTCCAAAAATTCCTAATTTACTCCAAAAATATATTCTATAAAATCTTCATAAAATAGTGCATTTCATTCCTTCTGTTTTATTTTTTGTTGAGGCGTTATCAATCCTTCTCCACCTTTATCTTTTTTGATAAAATTATACTACTTTTAGATGTCAAAAAAAAGATAGTAAAACCTTAAAATAAAAGTTAAATTTACATATCCTAATAAAAGAATATCAAACAATTACTCTTTTTTTTTGCTATGTCTTGAAATTTTAGTCGTTTTTTCGTGATTTTGAATTTTTAAGGGCGTGTTTTGCAAATTTTGAAAATTTGAGAGTATTTTTAAAATTTTTAAATTTAAAGTTGAGTGCTTGTAATTTTCATGTTTTATGTGTTGGTAGCAAGTTTTTTAATGTTAGAATATTTATTGCAACTCTGAATTTCAAGGGTATTTTTTGTAATTATTAAAAGCTTAGATTGTTTGTTACAAAATTTAAATTTTTAGTGGTTGTTTGGGGAGAAAATTGTTTTCTTCATTGTATAACTCATTACAACTTTGATCATTACAATAAGTTTAAAAAGATCGGTCTTTTTATAAGACCTTTACACAACAAAAATAAAAGGGTACAATTCTCGTCAAACAGCACAGAGATCGTTTATCGGTCTTCTGCTTGCGTGGGATCTTTATCTGTGTCGGTGACGTTAATATCCATGGACCGCCACGAATCAGATCCGGTTGACAGATTGATGATCAAAGCTCTTACTTTACGAAGGAAGTAATCGCTGTAGCGGTAATCTCGACCAAGCGAGATTACGGCTCTTCTCGAGATTTAAGACCAAGCTTAAACCCAAATGAATAGGGGACGAGTCTCAGATCTCTCGAACTCCACTCTTTATGCACAGGAGATCGCCGAGGTCTAGCTAACTCTCTCTGAAATTCGTGGCTATGCACTCGAGAAACCGACAGCACCTCGCCCTCTTGATGTTCAGCCCAAGAGAAATAGGCACCCGAGCTCGTATTTATAAGCTTCGGAAGCGTGTATTTGGATAAGAACGAGGGATTCCTCCTTATCTTCAGTTAAGAACTGATTAACCATAGTATCAGATCAGTTGGGACGCTCAGAGACTAACAAATCTCAAGAGAATCCGTGAAAACCGAAAAATCATACTTTTAGATCAAATCTGGCCAAAGCGTTACCTAGTGGCTCGGCCTTGGCCGGGCCACCAGATGGTGGCTCGGCCTTGACCTAGCCACTAAATGGTGGCTCGGCCTGGCCGAGCCACCAAATGGTGGCTCGACCGCCGAGCCACCCTTGGTGACCTGGCTATGGGCCAAACCACTGGTTTGGCCAAGCCGTTTTGATGCGACTAGGCCGCCAGCGGCTTTCTTAGTCTTTCGAATTTTGATTTGTTGCACCGTTACGCGTATTTCATCGTTTCGTTGACTTGTACGTTGTTTTGGTGACCGATGAGTATGCAGGTCACTTGGTTCACTGATTTTATGGCTGATGAGCGTGCGGGCCACTTGATGGTGGCCAGTGAGCACGCGGGCCACTTGGTTCACCGATTTGGTGGTTGATGAGCATGCGGGCCACCTGGTGGTGACCGGTAAGCACGCATGTCACTTGGTTTACCGATTTGATGGCCGATGGGAGTGCGGGTTACTTGCTTCACCGATTTGATGGCTGATGAGTGTGCGGGCCACTTAGTGATGGCCGGTGAGCACGCGAGCTACTTGATTTACCGATTTGGTAGCTGATGGGTGTGCGGGCCACTTGATGGTGGTCGGTGAGTACGTAGGCCACTTGGTTCACCGATTTGGTGGCCGATGGTCGTGCGAGCCACTTGGTAGTGGCCGGTGAGCACGCGAGCCACTTGGAGCTGGCTGACGAGTGTACGGACCACTTGGAGGTGACCGGTGAGTGCACAGGCCATTCGGTTTACCATTTCGCCTCATGTGTTTGTCGGCGTCGGATAATCCTCTTAGACTTAGATAATGGCGTTCATCACCTTCTCTCTGTCTCGAGCTATGTGTGGATACCTATAGGCATTTTTAGACACCTACAGATACCCCCTTCAAAGTATTTTAGACTAATTCTTTTATAGAGGAGTCTGGGATGCTTTGGATATGATAGGTCCCCACCTTCAGTTGGTGTCAAAGGACCTATGAACTGCTTTAATTCTTAACTTCTTCAGCCTTCAGTCTATTCAGTATTTTGTTGAATAGATAAAGTTCTTCCGACGCTGCGTCTATCGTCTGACCATTGTTAAAATCTTGAATCAAAATTGGTGAGTTAGTTTTGGCTCGTGTCATTAAGTTGACTTTGAACTGATTATCTTTGTTGCAACGCGTTTGTAGGCGTTAAAAAAATGCTAATAGATATCCCAAACATAGAGAGGATCACTCAAAAAATCACAAGAATTGATCTCATACTGTTTTGGAAAATCAAGACAGATATGAACCGTCTCGCCAGCGAGACAATGTTTACTGTCTCGCAAGCGAGACAGTCTTTACTATCTCGCAGCGAGACAGTCTTTTACTGCCTCGCCAGCGAGACAGTCTTTACTGTCTCGCCAGCGAGACAATGTTAAAATGGTCAAAAACACCTTGATAACTGCTGTACACGTGTCCATTAACTGCCAAGAAACGTGGAAAACATCATAGACGAAAATCACGTGAATAACTACCAAAATAATAGAGTTTGAAAAGTGAGAAGGCAGTTACAGCAAAAACTGCCAAGAATATGCCTTTTCCGAGACAGTATTTATTGTCTCGCGGGCCGAGATAGCAAACACTGTCTCGGCCGCCGAGACAGTAAACACTGTCTCGCAGCCTTAACGTGTTGTTTTGTTGTGTTTTTCAGTTACGTATCCCAGAGGCTATAAATACCCCCCCTAGGGTCACTACTGACGAGGATCGAGCACATTATTGAGCAATTCAGAGCAGAGAGAGAGCAGACACAATTGTTCTTGAACTTTCCTTGAGATTCGAGCTTGGACTTGATCTTAAGAAGAACGACTATCTTACTTTGATAAGATATTCGTTTCAAATTCTCACTTCGATAAACGAAGGAAGAATCACTAAGCCCCCTTCACGATCTGTGATTCGGTGGTCCTCGAGTTAAAGCACTCCCGGCACAGGCAAAGTCCCACAAAACAGAAGTTGATAAACAGTTTCTGTGTTATTTTCTCAAGAGTTGTAACGTTCATTTTGTTGTGTAAAAGAGGTCTTATAAAAAGACTATTTCTTTTGAATTTATTGTAATCGACCGAAGATATAATGAATTCAACAGCAAAAATAACTTTTGACAAAAATAAACTGACGACCACAGTGGGAGCCAGCGGCCTCGCTGCCGAGGCCACGGTGTCGCAGCCGATCAAGATCATCGTCAGTGAAGAGATCGAATATGAATTCGATCAAGCAAAATTCGAGGAGTATCTGTTATCCTCATCCTCAAAATCTTCCTCGTCTCGCAAGTGCAGGAAGATTTCGTCTTCCAAGAAGAACTTCAAGTCTGCAATGCCAATGAAGGCCGCGGGTGAAGGTACTTGCACAATTGCTGCTAAGGAATCTGCTTGTGACATCCCTGCTCCAAACGACTCCGCACCCATTAAGGAGTCGCTGATCAATGATTCACCGGTGCTGACGAAGAGGGCTCGTAAAAGACAACGCCAGCGTCGTGCTCGTCAATTGGCTAAGGCCATGCAACAAACCGATGGGGTCCATTACTATGCGGACCTAGAGTCGAGGAAACAAAAGGTGGTTTAGTTGCCTTAACGGCAAAATAATCATATTTCTGCAAAGCTTAAGACGGAGGAATGGACCCTCGTTAAAAGGGCTCGTTCAACCCTTAAGGAACGTATACAAAGACGTAAGGTGAAGGTCGCTCGTGCCCGCGCTCTTCGTCAACAAAAACAAGGAATCAAGAAGGAGTTGGTGTCTGAAAAGCCACCAAGGAACCGTAAAGTTTGGATGCCGAAGACACTGCAAACATCTGTTCCGGGCCCGTCTACTGCATCACCAGTGAAACCCTGGGTTAGCCCAGATTTATCTAAATTCAAGATCACCATGGAAGATCACCTCGGTCCTTCGGCTGACGATCGAGGCAAAGCCCCAGTCAAAGAACACTCGGATTCAACAAATAAACCCTTAGTGGTTTCTTATGCAGGGGGTCGTAAACACCCTCCTGTCAGAATTACACCAGTCCAAAACGAGAGAATACCAGTTCACTCTCGTTTAGGACCTATGAAGACTCCACACCCGCAAGGGGATGGATTTAAAAATTTAACCTTGGATCACCCAGAAACGATGACTAGTCATCCTGTGCATGTTAACAGGGTTCCCAAACAAAAGATAGGTTGCTCAAATCACAATAATGATGAGCTGTACTATCAAAATAACAAATCACGAAAGAGAATTGTCCGAGAAGATGAGTCTCATTGCACTTGCGAGAGACTTATTAAGGCAGTGTTGACAGAATGCGGTTGCTCAAAAAATAAGTCAACACGAGTATCCGTATTTTAAAGACTTTCCACGGAAGCGTCAAAACCCAAAATGAGACGTTTCAACCAGAGAAAACCTGCAATGCGGCAAGATGAATTACCTGAGGTCACTATTAATATGATCGGCAGAGGAAAACAACAATTAATCAACCCTGACCCTGATTTCTCTCCAGAAGAGAGAGTTGAGCGGGGTCTCTCTCAAAGAATGTCGCGGTTATAACGAAGGGCCAACCGACGTCGAGACTACAAAAGAATGCACGAAGGACTATCTTCAGATGAGGAATTGTCAGATACATGTTCTGCCATTGCTTCAGACGATACCACGTCCAGTGTTAGGCGAGTCAGAGAGTCTTTTGCAATCACACCGGATCAGCTGGCTCAGATATTGCAGGAAGCGTTAGCCAAACAGCACGAAGAAATTAGAGCTGAGATCAAAACGGAGATGGAGTTGACGATGCAGCAGATGCGTGATTTGCAAGCTCAACAACATCAACCGGAATCAAGCCAAAAGGCAGAATCTAGTCAGCGTAACGTTATACCTGTACGTATAGCTGAAGTGGATAATGAAGAAGATGAGACTATTTTCGCTGATCATCCTCTGGATAAGGACAATTCTGGAAGCGGTCCATCCAAATCAGCTACTCAACCTCCTCAAATCTACTTGAAGAATACTGAGAAAGAAGACAAGAAGATGCAGGATCTCGAGAGCAAAGTCAACGCTCTGATGACGGCCCAAGAAGGGTTCACCAACTCAGCACTTGATTTATTTCAAGTCACATCTCGGCGCAATATCAGGAAATGAAGCCCTGATGGTCCGGTCATTCGTAGGAACCCTCCGTGGGCCTGCCTTCGATTGGTACCGACGCCTAAAACCCGGAAGCATCACTAGCTGGGGAGATATGAAAGAATTGTTCCTCACCAATTTCTTCGATGACGACACAGAGGTCTCTATTGGTACTCTGCTGGACGAGAAGCAGAAAGGTGGAGAATCAGTTAACATCTTCGTTAAACGATTCCGGAACAAAGCAGTAAACTACAGAGATCCGCTCACAGAAGAGTTCATCCTATAGACATGTCACGATAACTTGTCGTTGGATGTATTAGAGGTCATGGGGGTTGTGCCCTCTAAAACTTGGAAGGAGTTGAAAGTGAGAGGTGAGCAAGGTGAACGCTTTCTCAAGAGAAAGAATTTGGAGAGGGGTCAGCCACCAGCCAATAATCAAAAACAGAACTTTAATCCTCGAGGCAGAGGAAGAGGGTCCGTAGCCGCTGTAAACGCACATCAAACGTCACAAAAGTCGCCGCAACAACAACCGCAGCAGTCATCCTTTCAGTTGGCACCAAATCAAAATCAGCAGCCTCAGAAGCAGTTTAAAACCTTTGAGCCTAGATTCCCAAAGGAGTATTCCTTCAAAGATGATGAAGTTTTGGTTATCTTCAAATATTTGCTGGATAACAATAAGATTAAGCTTCCACCGGTCACAAACCAAGAAGAAGCGAAGAAGACTAATGACCTAAAGTATTGTGCATATCACAGGAGGGTCCACCATCCCACTAAGGCGTGTTATGTCTTGAAAGAAAAAATACAAACCTTAATTGATGTTGGTATTGTGACGCCAAAGCCAAAGGAGAAGAAAGTGGGCGCAAACGCAGTCTCTATTAGCTTCGGATCAGTTCCTTTATCCTGGTTTCAAGCCAAGCCAGTATCAAAGGTCAAGATGCAAACCATCAACGATGACCCTCATGGACAGCGCCAAAAGGGACTTGTATCACACACGACCCCTAACGGCAAAATCCTTTGGGTTCATCCTGATTTGCTTGAAGATGAACAGTGGACAACATCCACGATGAAGACGAAGTCGAAAGGCAAGGGAAAAGAGAAGTCCTGCTACGGGGCCTCGGCGATTCCTGAGAAGAACGATGAAGAGATAGCAGCTTTACCACTTTCTGATGAAGAACAGGAAGTTTTCGCTACTAGAAGTGGAAACGAATACAGTTTCAATTACCCAAGCGCATCCGAGCAATTAGCCGAGCAGGGGGTAGAGAGAGCTGTACCTACCAAAACTTTAAAAGAGCTGAGGGTGGTTACAACTCCACCCTTAGCAACTAAGAAACCTCAGAAAGTTGTTAACCAAAAAGAGAAGGAACCTCAACCCAAAGAGGTCCAACTTCCGAAGCAGCCTCGTTTCAATAGACCGATTGGACGAGACAAACCGAAAAGTTTAAATACTCTATACCGCTTCGATGTTATGACTCAGTTGGCTAACATCCCAGTAAGGATCACTCTATACGAGTTATTGCGCCTCTCGAAAGAGACCAGAGAAGCTTTGCAAGAAGCCTTGGCTGATTCTGAAGTATTCCTCACTCAAATCAAGCCAACTCCTGAAGAGCCAGAGTCATCAGTTCAGCATTACAATCTGGCAACCACCAAATTTCCTTGCATTGCTTTCACAAAAGAAGATATGCAAGTCAGGAATTCAAAGCATGATAGACCGTTATATTTTATTGGATATATCGGTTAGAGCGTTGTCAACCGGATTCAAGTCGATCCGGGTTCCGCTGTCAGCATCATGCCACTTCGGTTGATGTATCACCTCGGGATTCCCGCCAGCAAATTAGCCTCTAGGGGAATGGTCATCTATGGGTTCAATACTAGCAGGTCAAGACCATTGGGAAAAATTCGGGTTAAGTGCCAACTCGGAGACTTGAAGTCTGAAGTCACCCGCTATGTGATAGATGCAGAGACTTCCTATAACTTACTGTTGGGTCGCCCATAGATCCACAGTAATCTTATAGTTCCCTCTACCCTCCATCAGTGTCTGAAATATGTAGACACTAACGATGAGGTTAATACGGTGGTCGTGGATAAGCAACCATTTAAGGGGTTAGAAAATTATTTTACTGACTCCCTTCTTTACGGTGCTGAATCCGATACTGAACCATCGGCCCATGGTACGGACAGCGGGGAAGAAGCTGATACCGAAGCCGGGCTTGATTATAGTGAAGGTCTTGTACTGAATGATATTGAACCTCTTGTAATCGATCTTGACGGTGGTGAATCGTCGGGTGAAAGTTATAACTGGCAACTTGCCGATGAAGTAATAAATGATGATTTAGAGTACTCGTATTGTCTCAATGATGTAATGCAGGAGTTGTATGACGATCCTAGTCTACACATGCCGCTTCGATCGTCTTGCACGACGACAAAATATCTTCAAAATTCAGTCGGGACAACGGTAATCCTACCCGCAAAGACAGGGGGTGATAAAGAAATAATCTTTGGAAAAGGGAATCCATCCCCAACTCCTGATCTTTTTTTGGATAGCAACTCAGATGATGAAGAGCCTGGGCGACATTTCTCTCGGTATAGTTCACAAGCAAACGGTTATATGAGGAGGCAAGGCTATGACCTCTCACTCGGTGAAGGTCTTCATTTTGGTCAAGGCACCAGGGTTCCACCCCGTCCTACCTACGTACCAAAAGGGAAACCGGATAATTATTATATTCATAAAATAGGTCTAGGTTATGCTTCGTCATCTGATGACGAATATTGCCAGCAGATCATTAGCCAACTGAGAAATGAGAGCGGGCATTCATCCGCCACTTCAATGTGGGACTCTGACGTGAGCGTTGGAGAGAAATTCAAAGCCTTAATGTCAAACATGGCGACAATTGATCCTTCCACGACCGAAGAAGATGATCAATTGCCTATTTGGGAAGATCCATGGATGCATTACATGAACATCCAATATGGTGATCGATTTGAGCAAAGAGAACCTCCTACTGAGGATAAAGTAGTTCAAGTTAATATGGGTGACGAAGCTAATCTGAAACCTATATTTATTAGTGGTGATCTTCAACCAGATGAAAAAGAGGAACTAATCGCCCTCGTTAGAGAGTATATCGACATTTTTGCTTGGAATTACGAAGATATGCCGGGACTCGACCCAAACGTAGCAATGCACAGCCTTAATATAAAATCGGATGCTAAACCTGTCAAGCAACAACAAAGACGGTTTCGTCCGCAAATTATGGAGGCAATAGAAGCTGAAGTCAAAAAATTAATCGATTCAGGTTTTGTCAGAGAAGAACAACACCCTGATTGGCTAGCCAATATTATTCTAGTTCTTAAAAAGAATGGGAAAATTAGAATTTGCATTGACTTCAGAGATCTGAATACCGCCTGTCCTAAGGACGACTTCCCCTTACCCATTACAGATGTCATCATTGACAACACATGCGGGTTTGAGAGAATGTCATTTATGGATGGATTTTCGGGGTATAATCAGATCAAGATGCATCCAGACGATGAAAAGCATACAGCATTCAGAACACCCTTGGTGTCTTTTGTTATACTGTTATGCCGTTCGGGTTGAAGAACGCCGGTGCTACGTACCAACGAGCCATGACGAAGATCTTTCAAGAGCACCTTCGGAAGACCGTCGAATGCTACGTTGATGACCTGGTCGTTAAGAGCCGCGATAAGAATGACCATATTAAAGATTTGAAGACGATGTTCGATCTTATGAGGAGTCATCAGTTAAAGATGAACCCGACTAAATCCTTCCTCGGAATGTCGAGCGGTAAATTTCTTGGATTCGTCGTCACCACAAAAGGTATTCATATCGATCCTGATAAGGTGAAGGCGATACATGAGCTGCAGCCTCCAAGAAATCTTAAAGAACTCAGAGGATTACAAGGTCGATTGGCATATATCCATCGATTTATATCAAATCTGTCCGGAAAATGTCAACCGTTCTCTAAACTCACGAAGAAAGGCGTGTCGTTCATCTGGGATGAAGCATGCCAAAAGGCGTTCGAAGATATTAAAACATATCTGGCGAACCTATCTATTCTCGTTGCACTGAAATCGGGCAGACCGTTTTTGATTTATGTCAAAGCGACGAGCCATTCGTTAAGTGCATTGCTTGCACAAGACAACGATAACGGTCACGAACAAGCAGTATATTATCTGAGTCGCACACTGGTAGGAGCTGAATCTCGTTATCCGATGATCGAGAAAGAATGCCTTGCTTTAGTATTTGTAATCCAGAAAATGCGACATTATTTAGTTGGACAGAATATTTATGTTATTTCTAACATAAACCCTATCCGAGTATTCATGACCCAGCCGGCATCCATGAATTGGCGTTTAGCCAGATGGGCTTTACTATTATCGCAATACGACTTGTACTTTAAGCAACAAAAATCAGTTAAAGGACGAGCTATTTGCGATCTTCTTGCGGAAAATCCTACGAAGGATGTAGTCACATTATACGACGATCTGCCAGATGAAACTCACAAAGTTAATACCATCTCACATCAACAGGTGTGGCAATTATACTTCGATGGGGCTTCCCGCGCGACCAACGTGACGAGCGCACCCGGATGTTCTAGAATCTCCTCAGGAGTGGGGGTCGTTTTAGTTTCCCCGGAAAAGCATGTCTTGCCTAGAGCATACTCATTGACCAAACCATGTTCTAATAATGTGGCCGAATATAATGCATTGATAATTGGACTCAATTTTGCCAAAGAACTAGGGGTCGAATACCTTGAAGCTTTTGGAGATTCTCAACTGGTAGTTAATCAAATACGAGGAGAGTATGAAGTCAGAAATCGAGACCTGATTCCATACCACCAGGTGGCCATCGAGATGGCAAGCTCGTTTGAAGGATTTTTCATCGAGTACGTTCCACGTCTCCAAAACGCGTATGCAGACGCATTGGCGGCATTGTCGGTATCCTTGGCTCAACCTCCCGAAACAGAGCAATTAATTACAGTGAGGACTCACCAGCTTATTGTTCCAATCTACGATTCGAGCGCTAAGGAAGCATACTCAACAGGAGTTGAACCTGAAGTTCAGGATTGGCGTTTTCCCATTATCGACTACGTCCTACATGGTATATTGCCTGAAGATGTAAGAGAAAGGGAATCGATTCGGCGAAGAGCGCCGAGATTTTACTACAACGCCACAGCGCAAATATTGTATCGACAATCGTATGATGGTCTTTTACTCCGTTGTCTCTCCGGCAAAGAAGCGGAACAAGCACTTAAAGAGGCGCATGATGGGATATGCGGTGCACATCAGCCCAGTCCTAAACTCTGCGATCGACTTAGGAGAATCGGATATTACTGGCCAACTATGGTAAAGGATGCAGTTGACTACGCCCGACGATGTGAAGTATGTCAATTACATGCAAATTATATGCACCAACCTCCTAAATATTTACATCCATCGGCGACATCGTGGCCATTCGAAACTTGGGGAATGGATCAGTGTTGAAAATAACGCGTTTCGTAACGCAAAATAACGCTTAACGTAACGTAACGGTAGCTTAACGTTACGTAACGTTTGAAAATAACGCAAAGACAAAATAACGCACGTTATTTTAGCTATAACGTAAGTTATGTAACGTAACGGCGTAACGTTTTATAACTTAGGTTATTTTGTCAATGGCTTAGATTGCTTTTAAAAAAAATGAACGGCTGTGATTGAGTTATAACTTAGGTTATTTTCCGCCTCCCCTTCCCCTTTTCACGCCCTTTTCACGCCGCCTGCAGCTCTGCCTCCCCTTCCCCTTTTCACTCTTTTTTCACGCCGCCTGCAGCTCCGCCTCCCCTTCCTCTTTTCATGCCCTTCTCTTTGCTTCTTTAGCCTGCAGCTCCCCCTTTTCATGCCGCCTGCAGCTCCCTCTTTTCACGCCGCCTTGTCCAAACATAAGCATGCTTTTGGTTTTGGGTTTATGGATCATTGGATCCTTTTTGGTTTCGAACTTCAAGTATTTTATGCTTTTGGGTTGATTGTTAAGGCAAACATGATTGATTTTGTTGTAAAATTATGATGATATATTGATTTGTGAAATTGAAAATTGCGATGATTATTCATATTTTTTTATTTTGAATGTTATATATCTATAAATTATTTAAATACTAATAAATTATTTAACCTACGTTACGCTATGCGTTATCGCTATTGTAACCTAACCGGAGGTAAGCGTTACGCTATGCGTTATCGCTATTTTCAACATTGGAATGGATATAGTAGGTCCTATTTTCCCGCCTTCGGTTAAAGGGGACCGTTTTATTTTAGCAATCACCGATTACTTCTCGAAATGGGCAGAAGCGATTCCACTTAGAGAAGTAAAGACGAATGATGTTATCAAGTTTATTAAACACCATATCATATATCGGTATGGTGTTCCAAGACGAATAGTGCACGATAATGGTCCTCAATTCGTTAGCAACACATTCATCAAATTCTACGACAAATTCGGGATTAAGGATGTGTCATCAACTGCTTATAATCCCACAGCTAGCGGATTGGCCGAAGCTTTTAACAAGACTATCATCAAGATTCTGGCAAAATTGGTGAAAACCAATAAACGAGATTGGGACGACAAACTCGACGAGGCCCTGTGGGCTTATCGTACAACTGTCCGTACGCCAACCGGAACAACCCCGTATGCCTTAACATATGGGTGTGAAGCCGTCCTTCCATTGGAAATACAGATTCCTTCCCTCCGTGTCGCTCTCGCAACGGGAATGACGACGGAAGAACATCATCAAAAACGTCTCGAAGAATTAGAGATGTTAGATGAAAAGCGCTTGGAAGCTCAGCAACAGATCGAGTTTTATCAAGCTAGAATCTCTCGGGCTTTTGATAAAAGGGTCCGACGATGAAGTTTTAAAGAAGGAGATCTGGTTTTTACCGTTCGAAGACCTATGATTCTTACTTCCAAGAAAAAAGGAAAATTTGAACCTAAATGGGAAGGGCCGTTCGTAATAGAAACAGTCTATTCGAACGGTGCATATCGCCTGATTACTCAGGATGGCAACAAATTAATGATGCCAATAAATGGGAAGTTCCTGAAAAAGTATTATCCATAATACGTTTAGGATAACCTATGTAAAACGGGAAGTTCCTAGAGAATCCTGTATAGGATATTTCAGGATAACCCGATATCAGTTGACTATTCTCAATGGAAACTGATCATGTGAATAATCTATTCTTAATTATTATAAAAATGATTAAGATCCTTTTACTACTTTTGTTGAGATGGGATTCAATCTTTCCTCACAAAACCCCGTAACGTGATCATGGAAGGGGAAATTCGATGATTCGTAACCTCACACCATGAAACCTCCACCAATCAGATCGACCAATGGTCATCAGTCTGTATCAGTCGACAAATTATTTCGTGTCAAATTTTTGTGTTTGAAATCAAAATTTCCCACCGAGTAGTTTGTGCAAATCAACAAACTCATTGTTATTTGTACCTTACTCCTATTCTCACTTGGTCAAACCTTACTATAATTAGGACCACAACCAAAATCCCCTCTCGATTCGTTCCATGAACGAGAGGTCCACAAATTGAATGATCAAACCTTTAAATAGTTAGGAGCATCTCAAAGCTCCCATTTGGTCAAACCTTACTACAGTTAGGACCACAACCAAAATCTCCTTTCGATTCACATTGCGAACGAAAGGTCCACTTTTGAATTGGATAATCAAACCTTATGATAGTTAGGATTATTCAAACCAATCCGGATTCTCTAAGTGGAGATCCCACTTCGAGTTTCCTTTGTATCAGGAGATAGAATATAAAATTCTTCCTCTCCGATTCTGGGTTTATCTCTACCAACAAACAAGAGACCAGGAGATAGAATATAAAATTCTTTCTCTCCGATTCTGGGTTTATCTCTACTAACAAACAAGAGACCATGAGATAGAATATAAAATTCTTCCTCTCCGATTCTGGGTTTATCTCTACCAACAAATAAGAGACCAGGAGATAGAATATAAAATTCTTCCTCTCCGATTTTGGGTTTATCTCTACCAACAAACAAGAGACTAGGAGATGTAATATAATATTATTCCTCTCCAATTTTGGGTTTATCTCTACCAACAAACAAGAGATTGATAGATAGAATATGTAATTCTTTCTTCATAAACTTGGGTTCGTTTTCACGCATAGAGAACGTGACCTACTTACACTTTAAAATCCATATCATTCACGCATGGGGGATGTTATCTCTATCCCTTATTAGAGATAAGCCTACATCTAACACATGTAGCCTACATATTCAATATTGTAGTTTAAAGTCTAAAAGAATTTAAGTCTTTTAGCCCAACATTATATGTGAAACAGACTTAGATAATTCACATACTAGCCCGATTCAAACGGTAGTCGGTAAAGGCATATCAAATCCGTTTATGGCTGAGGGTTTGCCAAAAATCCTATAAGTATTATGTTTATTTATTCTAAACAAGAATGAGTAATCATAATAAAATTTTAGTAAATGAAAGAGTTCACTTCATTCATAAAAACATCTTGATATAAAAAATATATATCACTACAAAAGAAGAGTTTCCTTTTAATCCAAACATAACTTATAGTTACAAATTTGCTTTTCGAGTTTTGAGAGCGTTTCCGCATAAGATTTTTCAAATTCAGCTTTCAGGTTAGCTCTCAAGGATTCTTCGCTGGTGTTCTGAGCTTGGAGGACTTCCTGCTCCATCTCAATAAGTCTCTTATCTTGAATTTCCAATTGCTGGAATAAGTCGGACTCGACGCGCTCAGCTTCAGCCAAATCAAGTTTCAGAATACTTTCAGCATCCTTAGCTTCTACGAGCTCCTTTTCCAAACGAGTTATATGAGCTTGACGTAGTTCTAAGGACTGAAGTAAACCAGCCTTAGCCTGCACTTTCTTGGCAATACCCAACCTCATTTGGGTTACTCGATCCCTCAACTTTTGAAGATTGAGCTCTGCTGATTTTTGTGAAGCGTGCCACTCTTGCAGCTTGAGATCTATTTGAGTTGATACATAAGAAGAAGCGCCACTGGTCTTGAGATCCCTCAGGTGTTCAAGTTGCTGTTTTAGCTGAGCTAGGTAGGTTTCAATAGAGTCAGCCAATTTAGGATATCCGTCTTCTCTGATTCCTGCTATATGGCGATCAAGTGATCTCCTGAAGCTGTCAAAGGATGACCCCTGATGAAGAATCCGATCAATCATAAGGTTCAAAAAATAAACGAAGCTTTGAATGTCTCAACAGATGAATGACTTATCCGGATCCCTATCCGACGCCAGAGCTTTAATAGAGCCAAGCAAGGTTGAGGAAAGCACTGTAATAGAAAAAGAAGAAGATGAGTGCTCAAGATTTAAAATTCGTGAATAATAATGAGCCGAAGTATACTAGCTTAAAAAAATCCTATGATTTAACTACCTTGACTTGTCGATACTGGAGTAGGCTCTACAACCTCTGGAGTTGGTTCAGGAATTGCAACCTTTGACGTACTCACTACCTCAGACGATTGTTCAATTAAGACTTCAGAAAATTTCGGGTCTAAGTTAAGGGGCTTCTCAGGAGAGGATTCTGCAGACAAAAGAATCACAGTGAGTATAATGGAATGTTAATTAAAAATTTAAAATAAATGATAGGTAAAACTCACCAATTCTAGGCACAACATCAGCTGACGTACCAACTTCTTCAGTCGGTCTCACTTTTGTTGCAACCGGACTAATTTGAGGAGTGACAGTGACTTCTATCATCATGGGATCCATAGGAGTAGCAGGTTGGGATTCAGGAATGGATGATTGAAGATTAATTTTAGTTCCTACCCATGATGAATGATCACGACCCTCAGGTTGATCGTAAACTCCAGCGATTATAGCTGTATCAGTTTTAGCGTCTGGTCCTATAATTCGAACACTTACATGATTAATCAAGTTAAAAAATATATATATACATGGAGTTTACGGAATGAAGTTCTTACTCTCAGAAGGACCTGCTTCTGTTGAACCAACTCCAACAGTTGGTCCTGTAGCTGCACCAGAAACTTTCCCCGATAACAAATCGGAGATCTTCTGATAGTCGTCCTCTGAGATATCCAGATCAAGGTTGAAATCATTAAGGTCGTCAACTTTAGCGACGCGGGTAGTTTCTCCTTCAGTTGGTTCACTCATTATGACATCTACAGAATGCGTTGAGTCATAAATAACATAAGAATTTAGACGAATTTGAGACGAAGATTACCTTCTTTGGCTGGAACGGCTTCGAGAGCTCCACTACCTGCGCCCACCTCTTTTAGTTTGACTAGAAGGAGACAAAGAGCACAAGTCATTAAGGGAGGTACACGTTCCGACTCATTCATTCCTTGGAATTCTCTTCCGAATGGAGAAAGATCAGTACCTGTGTCTGGAGCCGATGGGCCAATGTCTGAAGTTGGTGGAACGCCAGCTATTTCGTCCCTCAGAGCATCCTGCATTTGTTGGACGAAGCTGGGCTCCTCAATTCCCATACCGCCGGGAGAAGCAGCTTCAACTCGAAGTTCTCCCTCTTCTTGACTCCCTACAGAAGTTGAGTATGGAATGAGTTCGAGCGTTAAGAGGTATGAGAGCAATAAAGACGAATTATTACCTTGTTCATCTGAAGAAGCGCTACGTGCAGAGGTCTTCTCTAAAGCGGGAAGACGAACACTTGGCTTAGAAGCAGCTTTCTTTCGTCTTTTTGATGGACGTGATTCATCTTGGACCCCGGAGCCTTCATGAAGATATTTGGTGCGTAATTCAGTGCTGAGAGGGACCTGGATTTGAGCTTGAGTAGAAGGTCGAGATCTTTGCCGATGAGCAAGAGGCATTGTATCTTCCTCATCCTCTTCATCTCCACTAAGCACCTCTACCGTCATTCGGTTGGGGTGAGTCATAACGACTCTCTCTCTCTTTTCCTCGTTGGAGCATCTTGTGGTTGAGTAGGTGCAACAGACGGGCGTACAAGTCCCCTCTCAAAGAAAGAATCGGGGAGACCTGGTGCTTCCTCAGAACTCGAACCAGTCTCACCCGCCCCCTCAGAAGTTTCTGTTTCTTCAGAATCAAATTCTTCTTCACTATCAGTTGGGCGGGCCGGTTCTTTTCCTTTTCTTGACGATTCGGCGACCTCTTTCCTTTGAGGCGACGTCATAGCTTCGCGGGTCGCTCCTCTTGTGCGTCGCGGGGCTGTCTCCTCTTCTGAGTCTGACATCCTCCTATACTGAGTAACGATATTGGCAGCGATCAACCACTTACAATATAGGAAAGTCATTCGTAGAGGCGGCACTTCCAGAGGGAGATCGAACTCAGCACTTGTACAGCCAGCAATGCTCCAAAACCAAGCTCTCGCCTCGTCGATAAGTCCACCTTGAAAGCTAAGGTGACGGTTCGGGTTGCCAACGTATATTTGATTATAGCCGAATTGGCGAGCAAATCGACATGGAAGATAGGGTTCAATGAGACAAACATCTCTTACCCTGAACAATAGATATCCAGGTCGAATGTTCATCAACCATCTGAAGCACCCGATGTCCAAGATGGTGCGATTCTGCCTTGGGTCTTCAGCATCCAATAAGGTCGTGTTGTACGTACCAGAGAACTGAGGGAAGCAGGGGAAGAACTCCCAACACTTATGAATTTTGAACTGCCTCGTTATGTCCGCCCATCGATGTTTGACCCATTTACAACCCTCAAGTGTTTGTAACAGAGGAAGGCTAGGATCCACCGCTTCGGGAGCCTCCATCAAATCTGGCCGATGAAGTACCAACCAGGTCATCAGGTAGGTATATGGTAGTTCCAACTTCGGAGCGGACACACCGGCGGAGGGTTTCTTTTTCTCTTGAAGGAATATGGAGACTAATTGCCGTAATCCACTATGGGTAGCGGCCATCATGGCAGGAAGCAAGGATAATTTGCGACCTGTAACTAGCTGGACGGTTGGGTACAACACTTCCATTAGCATCGCATCAGAGGATTGATGGGGAACTACGCACCTTTTCAGCCATAAGGCCAAGAAGCCAGCCAGCAGGGTGGTAGGATTAATCGGAACACCAGCTTGCCACAGATAAGAACGGAATTTAGTACCATGCGGAAATCCGTCTTCTGAGTGAGAGGTGTAAGTTTGTGCGTTCGTTTTCTCTAACAGCCGATTGATTTCACCCGGACTCAAAGGGGATAATCCGCGTACCTCTTCCGAACGATTATCCAGGTTCTTGAATAGATAATCGGCGAATTGTTTTAAGCTGACCTGGGGAGATTTCTTCCTAGCTTTAGTCTCCATCTCAGCCATAGCTATATGATAATGACAAGTCAGTTCCCATAGAGTGTCATGGGTCACAGCTGATCGATCTTTCATCTTATTCAACTGACTGGCAGTGGGGAAGAATTCTTGATACGGGACATCACCTATGGGTAAACCGGACACCTTCATCATTTCGTGTAGTGGTAACCGAGCTCCCCATTCTTGGTAAAGAATGTATTAGTGTCAGGGTTGTAGGTCTCGAACAAACAGAGGAAATGACCTACGCTAATCTGCAGACCATGCATGGTAGCACGGATCAAAACCAATAACCCTAATTCTGCCAACTCTCGTCCCCAGCGATTCAACACATACCGAGTCATTCTTGTCCACCACTTATCTCCAAAATAATGGATCCATCCATAACATCTGAAGTTCTGCCTGGGTAACCTCTTTCCTGCTGCCGCTAATCGGTTCTTCACGGTATTTGCTTGTGCAGCCATCTCATTCTGTGGTATGTTATCCTGGCCTAAGATACCCGGATGAAGTCCTCGTACAAAAGCTCTCTCACTGGAACCTGGGGTGGCCTCCTTCCCAATGAAACCATAGTGAATACATTTGTGGTTTTTGGTTAACCTCCAGAACATTTCACGTCCAACAGATAGGTTTCTGAACTTCAAGAGTGAATGCTCCCAAGGAATCTAGGGCAAATACAGAAATAATGAGCCGCTCTCATGCAACCATTGCGCAGGCCTGCAGAAAACGATCTCCGGATCTTTTACGGAGTCGCCAAATAAGAAGTCTGGCTTCCTTATGCATTGATTCGAGTCTCGCTCTGAAATTAAGGTAGTATCCGTGATTAATCGTCGCAGGATACGGCAACTACCTCGCTGAATCAACTCTCGAGCCCCTTCGCTGTAATCTGACTTGAATTGAGGAGCGGACTCGATTAACGGTAGCCCTTCATAATAAGAGTGAGTGGCGCTACTCTGGCCCGTAACTTCATCGACGGTGAAGATTGTGGAAGGAAAATGGACTAATAAAGAAGATACACATAAATTGTGTAAGAATAGTCCTAAAATCTGAGAGAAAGCTGCATATTTTACTCCGTAAAATATAGTCGCTACCTCACAATAGGTGTGACGATTTTCCATCTACCACATGTATAAAGAAGATATGTGTTACTATGCACGAGCATTATAACGGCATATTAAAACCTTTCAGCACACGTGGGATGATACGAAATCGCCCCTGTGCATTCTGAAGTGTTTTTTGTCCAAGCAAAACAAACACTTTTAAGCGTCGATCCCCTCAAAGGAGGATGCCGGCTCTTCTCGAAGGTATCTCAAAGGATACAAACGAGGATTTGCATACAAATACAGATATTTATGTATGAAATTGACGAAATACAGTATGTAAATTTGTGAGAGGGCAAAGGAAATATACCCCCATGTGAAACAGCAGCGGGACCCACCTCTTCAGGGGTCTGAACAGTAGAACGACCCCGGGGAATTCTAGATCTTCGCGGCGACATGATGGAATTATGCTACCTGTCAAAATCCAACGAGAAAGTTAAGGTTTTGAGCATGGAATTAATGAAAATATCACAAAATCCAGAGGAGAGAAGCATGCATGAGAAAAGCAGCGAAGAATATCAAAATTTTGAAAGAGGAAAAGGAGAAAATACCTCCAAACGTCGAGTGAAATATCCCCCAAATAGAAGCTCCACCCAAATCAGAAACAAAGAAAGGAAGAAGAAGCAGAAAACAGTCAGAAAATCGCCAGAGAATCGCCCAAAAAAAATCGCTGAAAATCGACGTGAAAAAACCACCGAAAACCCTAAGTCGGGGTTTTATAACCCAGACTTCGACGAGCGAGACAGGCTTTACTGTCTCGCACCGCGAGACAGCATATACTGTCTCGCATCAGGAGACGGCAACGATTGTTTCACGATATCATGGTGTTTCGATATACATGAATACTCCAATAGGTACACGAGTCTAAACTGTTTTCCTACCCTCAACAGGAAGTTTCTGGAGAATATTAATCTGAATATTCTTAAGGATAACCTGATGAGCTCTCAATGGATGTATCAATTCAGTGACAAAAGCTAAACCCATAAGAACAAATACCAGCTTCGATTCAAGATCTTGACAACGGTCAAGCGATAAACGCGATGCCGGAAGAACATTAGCTATTCTACAAAGAACTGAATAGACTAAAAGAAGAAGAGATCAAGGATTGAAGCCATTTACAAGTCCTTCTACACGATCTACTCAACCAAATATTGAAGGGATCGTAAGTAAAATCTATCTTATCCAAAGTATCCCAGACTCCTCTATAAAAGAATGAGTCTGGAATACTTTAGAGGGGGTATCTGTAGGCATTAAAAAATGCTAATAGATATCCCAAACATAGAGAGGATCACTCAAAAAATCACAAGAATTAATCTCATACTGTTTTGGAAAATCAAGACAGATATGAACTGTCTCGCCAGCGAGACAGTGTTTACTGTCTCGCCAGCGAGACAGTCTTTATTGTCTCGCAGCGAGACAGTCTTTACTGTCTCACAGCGAGACAGTCTTTTACTGTCTCGCCAGTGAGACAGTCTTTACTATCTCGCCAGCGAGACAGTGTTAAAATGGTCAAAAACACCTTGATAACTGCTGTACACGTGTCCATTAACTGCCAAGGAACATGAAAAATATCATAGACGAAAATCACGTGAATAACTGCCAAAATAACAGAGTTTGAAACGTGGGAAGGAAGTTACAGCGAAAACTGCCAAGAATATGTCTTTTCCGAGATAGTATTTACTGTCTCGCGGGCCGAGACAGCAAACACTGTCTCGGCCGCCGAGACAGTAAACACTGTCTCGCAGCCTTAACGTGTTGTTTTGTTATGTTTTTCAGTTACGTATCCCAGAGGCTATAAATACCCCCCTAGGGTCACTACTGACGAGGATCGAGCACATTATTGAGCAATTCAGAGCAGAGAGAGAGCAGACACAATTGTTCTTGAACTTTCCTTGAGATTCGAGCTTGGACTTGATCTTAAGAAGAACGACTATCTTACTTTGATAAGATATTCGTTTCAAATTCTCACTTCGATAAACGAAGGAAGAATCACTAAGCCCCCTTCACGATCTGTGATTCGGTGGTCCACGAGTTAAAGCACTCCCAGCACAGGCAAAGTCCCACAAAACAGAAATTAATAAACAGTTTCTGTGTTATTTTCTTAAGAGTTGTAACGTTCATTTTGTTGTGTAAAATAGGTCTAATAAAAAGACTATTTCTTTTGAATTTATTATAATCGACTGAAGATATAATGAATTCAACAGCAAAAATAACTTTTGGCGAAAACAGCGTTCATCGGCATTGACCTAGGGCTGCACGTTGATCGGCGTTAGCCTTAGGGTTTTGTATCGATCAGCATTGACTTTCATCGCAACACATTGACCGGAGTTAACATAGTTTATACTCGTACGTTTGTTGGAGTCTATACAGTTGAAGCTCTTAAGGCATTGGAGCGTGACGGTCTCAAATGTTGGGGCTATAAGACTAACTTGCTAAAACTGATTCATCTGCACGTATGGATCTTATCCTGAAGTTGTTGGATGCTCAAGTCACGAGACCAACTAATGGGGCTGGTGCGTCAATGACTCTCATATTTATAGTATTTTTGGCAAATCCTCAGCCATTAACGGGTTTGATGAGCCTTTACTGACTACCGTTTGAGTCGGGCTAGCGTGCGAATTGTTTAAAGTCCGTTCCGCACGTAACGTTGTACTAAGAGAGTTAACTCTCTTAGTGTTACGATATTGAATACATAGACTTCGTCTTTCTCACGGGAATAGACTACCCGACAACGTGTATTAGACGTAGACTTAGGATTTTTGGCAAATCCTCAGCCATCAACGGATTTGACGTGCCTTTACCAACTACCGTTTGAATCGGGCTAGCATGTGAATTGTTTAAACCCGTTTTCACATGTAACATTGTGCTAAGAGAGTTAACTCTCTTAGTGCTATGATATTGAATACGTAGACTTAGTCTTTCTTACGGGAATAGACTACCCGGCAACGCGTGTTAGGCGCTGACTTACCCCTTCTTAAGCTTCGAGATAAAATATCCCAGATTAAATTCTGGTGTTTTTTTCACTCGATGAAAAACTAAACCGGCAACGTGTGCTAGGCGTTGACTTATCCCCGCTTAGGCTTCAGGATAAAATTCCCCATACATAAAAGGTATGGATTTTGTTGCTACAATATCGAATACGTAGACTCGGTCGTTTTCACGGGAACGAACCACCCAGCAACGCGGGTTAAGCGCTGACTCATTCTTACTTAGGCTTCAAGATGAAATGCCCTAGATTGGTATTCTGGCGTTTTCTTCAATCGGTAAAAGACTAAACCGATAATGTGTGTTAGGTGTTGACTTATCCCTACTTAGGCTTCGGGATAAAATTCCTCATGCATAAAAGGCATGGATTCTTGTTGTTGAAAGATGATGTCTTCTCTTGGGGCAAAGAAGAACCCGATAGGGAGAGGAAGAATTTTATATTCTATCTTCCAAAACTAAAGAGGAAGAATTTTATATTCTATCTCTAGTTGTAAAAGGAAACTCAAAGTGGGATCTCCATATTAAGAATCCGGGAAGGTAAAACTAAGAGTGGGATCTCCACTCTGAGAATCAAAAAGATTCGGATAACCCTAACTGTCGGAATGTTTGATTATCGAACTAAAGATGGATTTCTCGCTTATCGAGAGTGAATTGTGGTTTTGGTCCTTACTGTGGGAAAGTTTGACCAAACGGGAGTTTAAGGTGATCCTAACTGTATGAAGATTTGATCATTCGATTTGAAAGTGGACTTCTCGTTTATTGGAGGAATCGAGGGGGGATTTTAGTTTTGATCCTAACTGTTTAAAGGTTTGACCAAGATGGGAATTTGAGATGACCCTAACTGTTTAAAGATTTGGTCGTTCAATTTGTAGAAACTCTCATTCATGAAAGGAATCGAGAGAGGATTTTGGTTGTGGTCCTAACTGTTTAAAGGTTTGACCAAGTAGACAGTGGGAATGAGAGTATAAATCACAGTGGGAGTGATGACTTGTACAATTCGCTCAGAGGGGTTCCTGGTGTTAAGTGAAAAATACTTAACACGGAGGGGTTTGATAATTATCAATGATCAGGAGATTAAAATTCTGAATGCTATGTCCGGACTCTAACAATGAGAATGTTCAGTGCACAGACGTAGCAGGAGTTTGAGTGGGAGTTTCTTATTCATCACCTTCTTGTAGTGATCGGGTTATCCCTAAGAATACACCATATAAAATTCTCTCGAGAACTTCCTGTTACATGAATTATCCACCCCCAGCTTTCTTCACGAAACTGGGTCTAATATCGTACTCAGTTGCATGACCGGATTATCCTTAAGAATACCAGGCATGACACTCTCTAGGAACTTCCCGCGAAAGAAAGGAAACGGTTTAGACTCATATATCTATTGGAGTGTCAGGGAGCAGTTTAACCTCTTATACCAGTTGGAGGATTGAGAAGTAGTTTATACTCGTATACTCTTCGGAGTGTGAATGAGCAGTTTATACTCTTATACTTGTCGGAGTTTGAAGGAGCAGTTTACACTCTTATACTTGCCAGAGTTTGAAGGAGCAGTTTATGGAGTTTGAAGGAGCAGTTTATACTCTTATACTTGTTGTTCGACTTAATTGAGCGTTATGACGCCAGCTTCGACCAAGATTTGGATGCTATTTTAAGAGCGAAGCAAGCCTTGGTAGGATGAAGGATCCTCCTACGGTACGCACAGTACTTCGGATTCGCAGTGTTGTCAGTTTCCTCCTGATTTACGATAGGTGGTAAGCTTGATCTTGTTATTTTCAAGGAGGGACTCAAAAATAGCTGGAACATCTTCGTCCTTGAAGGAATACTCTTTTTGGAGTCTCGGTTCTGAAGTCTTTTGCTATCTTCAGAGTTGTTGTTGCGATGTCTTATTAACGTCAACAACTGTTGCAGGTGTCTTTCCCTTATCGTGGGAGGCAAAGTTCGAGTTCAAAAGATTATTCGTCGGCTAGCTCCTCTTGGCCTTCTTCCTTCTGAGGAAGCGTTCGGCCCGCTCTTCGCGCATCTTCAACTCTTTCCAGGTATTAGACGGTGCTACTCTCATAACCTCCAACACATCTAAAGAGAGGTTATTGTGATAGGTTTGGAGAATGAAGTCCTCCTTGATCGGATCTTGGCAGTTCACCGCCTTATTCCGAAAGCGTTTGACGAATTCGTCGATCGTCTCGTCGTCTTCCTGTTTCTCCTTAAAGAGTGTCCTAATTGACACCTCAGCGTCATCATCATAGAAGTGAGCGAGAAACAAGTTCTCCAGATCGTCCCAGCTATTGATGCTTGTAGACTTGAGACGACAGTACCAATCGAAGGCGGGCCCACGAAGGGTGCCAACGAACGATCGAACCATCAAGGCTTCATTGCCGGAGATCATGCCCAAGTAGGACTTAAAGTAGATCAGATGTTGAGTGGGCGAGCCATTCCCGTCGAACGGCGTGAAGTTGATCAGGTTGAACTTCGCCGGATATGAGACCGAATCCTACTTTCTTGGGTAAAGACACGAAATACCGGTCTTCTTCACCTCTCGAGCAGACATCAGAGCATTGATTTTGCTCTCCAGGTCTTTTATCTTCTCGTCCTCGTCTGTATCGTGCTTTGGACAATTTCTAAGAGGAATAACGTGGCCCCCCCGGTATTGTCATCTTCGGAGGGACCACCCCTAGCATCGTTATCTTTAGTGGGGCCATCCCCAGCATTTTGTTTAACGGGAGGGTCGTCTGCATTAATGTGTTCATCCATGTCTGAATTGCTACCTGCTTGGTTAGCAGTGTTGCAACGGCTGGATTCACCAAATTGATTGGACAGAGCCCGAATCTGTTGGTCATGCTCTTCCTTCATCCGCTGCATAGTCATTTCTATTTCAATCTTGAATGCCTCTTTCTGCTTGGTTAGAGCATCCTTGAGAATTTTGACGATTTGCTCGGTGTTAATCATGAATGCCTCGTGAGATTGTCCTGGGCTGGACACCTTTTGTCAGAAGCGACTACAGAGTTGGCATCTGATGCTTCATCATCAAAGGATAATCCCCTCTGTATTCTCTGATAATCTCTTTGTCTAATGGTTCCCGACATTAATCGGGTTAGACGATGCGATATAAGCGGGTCAGAGCTAGAAGGTCGAATCGACTTTCCCTTATCAGCCATATTTATTGTGACTTCCGAAAGTTCGTCACCTTGAACGACCGATTGTTTCTTGCGGAAACATTTTGGCTTGGACTTAGTCACTCCGTTAGAGATCCTCTCAAATACTGAGACCCTCTGTGGAGCGGTCTTGGGGCAGCTACACGCTGATAATACTGCCCTAATTAGTTTGGCGCACGGGCAGCGATATTCTGTTTCTCGGGTACTTCTTTTCCGAGACTTGTTCGTACCCCCAGTCCGATAGTACAACTCGTCGATCACATAACCGGAGCAACCTATCGCGTGTTAGCACGACTTTTTAGGTATAACGTTGTCATCTAACGAACACGTTTCCTTCTGAGAGCTTGCTGCCTTATTGGCGTTCTTAAGAGTCACGTATTTGGAGCTACGCTTTTGGGAACACGAACTCTTGACGGGCTCTTGGACTTCAATTCGATGTCCGAGGCGGTCAAGTGCAGGGGTTTTCCCATTATAGGAAGGCTCTGACATGTTGCGAGGGTGTGTGCGACCCCCAGCTCGGGTGGTTGCTCGGGGTTCAGTCACCGGACCCAAACATTCTTTGATCGGAACTTTGTCTCGATCCTCGTGTAAAGGACCCAGGCGATCCGTCATCCTCATCTTGAAACGAGACAAATCTCCATGGTCGTGAGGCTTCATCGGAAGTGCAGAATTCATCGGGATAGAAACAGGGGCTGTCGGAGGCTTAAACGGGACTGCAGGAGGTGAACCGGGTGCGAACCGAACCGAACCGGGTGCGAACCGACGCGAACCACCACTTGGTGGCTCGGTTTTGGCCGAGCCACCAGATGGTGGTTCACGCATTCTCGTAGTTCCGGACGCTGTTTGACTTTTTGTCGACGCCATTTCGGACTTTGGTTTCCAGACTTTGCATGGTTTCTGTGGCCTCTTGATCATCTCTTTTTGCTTTAACTTCTATGCTTCTTGTACGAGAATCCGTGTGTGCGCAATCAAGGCATGGCGCTTCTGAATGCCCTCCTCGAGGGTTGAGCAGGTCCGTTTGACTTGGATCCACTCATTCACTGTTGGTTTGGAGGAGAGGCCATTTATTTGCTGCTGGGGCACTCAGTGCCTTCTGTGTTTCAGATTCGCCTCATAGCCGATCCTGTCAACAGGCTTCAAAGCCTTAGCAAGTCGGCGCGCAAGTCGTTGGCGCTGCCTTTGGCGTGCCCTCTTTGA
Organism: Asparagus kiusianus; assembly: GCA_022839385.1. NCBI lineage: Eukaryota > Viridiplantae > Streptophyta > Magnoliopsida > Asparagales > Asparagaceae > Asparagus > Asparagus kiusianus. Next base: position 276,200 of record BQKN01064154.1, read on the forward strand.
TAGGGTTGGCATGACTTCTGCAATTGGATCCTTAATGGAGGAAGGGTCCAGATCTGTAGATCCAGGCTTGTTAAAGGTCGGAGGGGCTTTGCAAGGCGAGATTGCAACGACAACGGGGGCATTGATCTTCCTGCGCTTGCGAGGGGCAGAGAATCTGGAGGAGGAGAATGACAGATACTCCTCAAACTTCAGTTGGTCAAATTCGTACTCGACCACTTCTTCAACCGGGATCTGGATCCTTAGTTATGGCACGACAGCTTCGGCAGTGAAGTTGTTGGCTCCTACTGTGGTCGCCAGCTTGTTTGGGGAGAAAATTATTTTTTATTGTATAACTCATTACAACTTTGATCGTTACAATAAGTTCAAAAAGATCGGTCTTTTTATAAGACCTTTACACAATGAAAATAAAAGGGTAAAATTCTCGTCAAACAGCACAGAGATCGTTTATCGATCTTCTACTTGCGTGGGATCTTTACCTGCACCGGGGACATTAATATCCGTGGACCGTCGTGGATCAGATCCGGTTGACAGATTGATGATCAAAGCTCTTACTTCAAGAAGGAAGTAATCGCCGCAACGATAATCTCGACCAAGCGATATTATGGCTCTTCTCGAGATTTAAGACCAAGCTTAAATCCGAAGGAATAGGGGACGAGTCTCAGATCTCTCGAACTCCACTCTTTATGCATAGGAGATTGCCGAGGTCTAGCTAACCCTCTCTGAAATTCGCGGCTATGCACTCGAGAAACCGGCAGCACCTCGCCCTCTTGATGTTCAGCCCCAGAGAAATGGGCACACGAGCTCGTATTTATAAGCTTCAGAAGTGTGTATTTGGATAAGAACGAGGGATTCCTCCTTATCTTCAGTTAAGAACTGACTAACTATGGTATCAGATCAGTTGGGATGCTTAGGAACCAACAAATCCCAAGAGAATCCGTGAAAATAAAAAAATCACACTTTTAGATCAAATCTGCCCGAAGCATCACCCGGTGGCTCGGCCTGGTCGAGCCACTATTTAGTGGCTCGATCGCCGAGCTACCCTTAGTGACCTGGCTATGGGCCGAACCACTGGTTCGGCCGATCCGTTTTGATGCGACTCGGTCGCCAGTGGCTTTCTTAGTCTTTCAGAGTTTGATTTGTTGCGCCGTTACGCGTATTTTATCGTTTCGTTGAGCTGTACGCTATTTTGGTGGCCGATGAGTACGCGAGTCACTTGGTTCGCCGATTTGGTGGCTGATGAGCGTGCGGGCCACTTGGTGGTGGCTGGTGAGCACGCAGGCCACTTGGTTCACCGATTTGGTGGCTAATGAGCGTGCGGACCACCTAGTGGTAACCGGTGAGCACGTGGGCCACTTGGTTCATCGATTTGGAGCCGATGGGCGTGCAGATCACTTGATTTTCCGATTTGGTAGCTGGTGAGCGTGCGGGCCACTTGGTGGTGGCCGGTGAGCATGCGGGCTACTTGGTTCACCGATTTGATGACCGATGGGCGTGCGGGCCACTTGATGGTGACCGGTGAGCACGTGGGCCACTTGGTTCACCGATTTGGTGGCCGATGGGTATGCGGTCAACTTGGTGGTGGTTGGTGAACACGCGGACTACTTGGAGCTGGCTGACGAGTGCACGGGCCACTTGGAGGTGGTCGGTGAGCGCACAGGTCATTCGGTTTACCGTTTCGCCTCATGTGTTCGTCGGCGTCAGATAATCCTCTTAGACTTAGATAATGACGTTCATCACCTTCTCTCTGTTTCGAGCTGTGTGTGGATACCTATAGGCATTTTTAGACACCTACAGTGGTCTGCTGATAATTTTGAGATTTGATATGTATTGGTTATAAGTTATTAAATTTTAGGGTTTTGTGCGTTTTTTAATTTTCGAAGGAGTTTTTTGGAATTCTTATAACTTTTTTTATTTTTTATAAATTTTAGTTTGTTAGTGTCTGATAGTTATTCCTTGAATTCGTCTTTGTTGTTCGCAAGTTGTGAAATTTCAAAATTTTATAGTGTTTTTTATTATTTGAACTTTTGAAAGTTTTTTTATAGTTTTTAAGTTTCATATTTGTTGTTTTAAGTTTTGAAACGTCTGGATGATTTGTGTAATTTTATACTTTTAAGAGTGTTTTGTGCAATTTTTGAAAATTTGTAGGGTTTTTTGCAATCTTCATATATTATAGCTTATTAATCTTTAAATTATTAACCTACTAGTAGTTCACATAAGATTAGGATAGGATATAATTATGAATATAATAAATTAAATTTAAATAAAATATTCAAATAGTTAAGGTTAATATTGACCATGAAAAGATTTTTCCGAACTCGTATAATTTTGAGATTTGATATTTGTTGGTTATAAGTTATTAAATTTTAGGGTTTTCTGTGTTTTTTAATTTTCGAAGGAGTTTTTAGGAATATTTATAACTTTAAGGTTATTTTTTATAAATTTTAGTTTTTAATGTGTGATAGGAATTCCTTGAATTCGTCTTAATTGTTCGCAAGTTTTAAAATTTTAGAATTTTATAGTGTTTTGTTATTATTTAAACTTTTGAGGGTGTTTTTTTAGTTTTTAAAATATTTAGGGTTTCATGTTTGTTGTTTTAAGTTTTGAAACGTCTAGATATTTTGTGTCATTTTATACTTTTAAGTTTGTTTTGTGTAATTTTTGAAACTTTTTGGGGTTTTTGTAATCTTCATATATTATAGCTTATTAATCTTTAAATTATTGACATGTACGTAGTTCACATAGGATTATGATAGGATATAATTATGATTATAATAAATTGATTTTTAAATAAAATATTCAAATAGTCAATGGTAATATTGACCATAGAAAGATTTTTCCGAACTCGTACTTTTA
>BQKN01064154.1:322434-336136 GCA_022839385.1 Asparagus kiusianus
ATATATATATATAATTATTTTTTTGGATACCTCTTTCATTACGGAATGACCAGGATAAAGTGAGCAGCAACTAGCAACTACCCAAAAGCGGGGAAATAAAAGCATGACAAAAACAAAAGAAAAAGTTTGCCGTTTAGACCGTATAGAGGTTCCTTGATTTGCACTGCAAGTAACACTTCGTACCTTATGACTTTGATTAAAGACCCACCAAAAAGAGAGAATATCAACAATAGGAATGAAGTGCAAAGGGAGCTTAAAGCTCCCTCAAACCCTTTTTTGCTTCTAAGTTGGGAACTCAAAAGTTCCTTCCATCTCTTTTTTGCTTCAAGTTGCCAAACCTTGGAAGCGCAAATACAACCTTATTTTTTGATCCAATGCGGACCTCATAATTTGAGTGGATTCCTTGTGTGTCTCTTCCAAATTGCATTTGATGCAGGGATGCAACCAAATGTAGCATGAATACTGGTACCATTAATATAAGACATAGATACAATGTGCACCTCTCAAAATTCGTCATACATCAGCATCTCGTATTCGTACCGGTGTTAACATATCCATGCAGCATCCTACGAAGCTTTTGCAGTAATAAAATTGTGCCGTTTACCGTAAAAGCACAACCCTATTATTTTTCTAGCAAAGCAACGTGATAATGTTCTTTCGCTTGCACAATACTCTAATCATCCAATTCACAAGTCATTAGAACCATAATCGGCTACTATCATTCACCTAGTAGCAGTTAGAACAGCATTCTGATTAATAACTACAGGTATGCTATTTGTACAAATTACTTAGATTCCTGCAATAAAACAAATTGACTTCTTGGAGTTCAACTTTATATATGTACCTGTACATATGCTCATGTGTTGAGCATGCAAAACTCCACAAGTTAATGCTGAGATTTCTCTCCCATTATTTTCATGTTACTTTCAACTAATTCTTGAGCTCATCGCTTAAAATATATATAAACTACATATACAATTATAATACTAAGAAATGTTACACTCCCGAGGATCACCGGTTGAACCTTCATCTGAACCATCATCCCCATCAGCGAATCTTAGAACGAACCCTTCTCTTTCGCCATCACCATCGCTGTCAAAATCTGAGGCTGTAGGTCTCCTCTCGACGTAAGCCAAACCTTGCCTTCTCTGTAGCCTAAGTACATGCATTATCACCTCAGGAGTGAGAGTTATCCTTGCACGAGCTTCTCTGCCCTTCTTATTAGCTGCTATTATCTGTTTATAAAAAGCAATTAACAAGTCACCAAAACAGAAACAATAATGTGGAATTACACCATACATATCCAAGCTACATTGTTCTTGGACGAAGTGAATGACTTCAAACGCACGCTGAAGAACTATACTTTAAACAGTCACTGAATAGCAAATGTTTTAGATCTCAACCTCTAGGCCACAGTTATGAAATAAGTAGGCCTTTTGTTAGATGGCTAGACATTTCGCTATTTTTCATATTTAGGTAACTTAAAACGCCACAAAGTTCAAGGGGATTATTGGCAAGACCCCACAAAGTTTAGGAGGAGTAAGTGAAATTTACCAAAAACACAAGGTAGACATAGCAGCATACCTCTTCCGCATTTTCTGGCAATGGGGCCAATTTCTTGGCTATAGGAGCCCAAACCTTTACACTTTTATCAAACCCACTAGTAGCGAGAAAAGGAAAATATGGATGAGGCTCTACACAATTCACAATGTTTTTATCACCCGCCATCATCCTAACAAGCTCTCCTCCCTTCTTCCATATGTAAACATGACCACAATCTGACCCACTAACAACATACTCATCACTGGGTCCAAAGAAATTTACCCCTTTAACTGTTTGAGAATTTCTATGACCAGAATAAGCTTGCGGCTCACTCAACTCCTGTGAATTCTCAAGAGGAGATGAGCCCCTCCCCATTTCTTTCTCAAATAAGTAGATGAGCTCATCGTTGTAGGAGACGAGCAACTCACTTCTGATAGAATAAGCTAATGCAGTGATGTGCACATTATCAGAACCAATTAAGTGGTGAGGGGCAAAAGTGTCCACAGGAAAGTCCGAACCAATGGAAGCATCAGATTGGTATCGTCTAATGTCGTAGACTCGGGCGTATTCATCAGATCCTCCTACAGCAAAATAATTGGGGTTTCTTGGGTCAACGATGATTGAATTAAGTCGGACGGGAATTTTATCCTCTGAGAAAGAAGAACATATGAAGAGCTTCGTAGGGGGCCTATGCCGCAAATCGAACTGCAACGAAAAGTTTTTGACTGTGTGAAGTTGGGTGATTAATTGGGAATAGGTAAACTACAATAAATAAGGGTTAATGCGGATTGACCCCTTGGACTATCACCTAATTGTGGATAGACCTCTTGTAGTTCTATTGTTGTGGATAGATCCCCTGCACTATCACCCAATTCAAATAAACCCCCTGAGACAAGTTATTTTACCCTTTTAGCCTCGGGGGTGTATTTGTCGAAAAACTATCTTCTCTTTCTATAAGGGTAAATAAGCAGGAAAAATCACTCGAGGTTTCTATCTGCAACAATATAACTACAGGGGGTCTATCCGCAATTTAACCATAACAGAACCGGTAAGAGTTTCCTACATGCTGCACGAGGCCATCCTCGCCACAGCTGTAAAATATGTACGGACTTCCAGGCTCAATGGCAAGCTTGTGTGCACGACCACGATGACTGCCGAGCCTTTTGGTGCTGACGTTGCCCTTCTCTGAAATTTGAGCAAGTCTAACCTGATGAAAAGAGTATAGAAAATTCATTACAACTGAGATATGGGGACGCCATAAAATAAACCATCTTGAATTGTCTTAAGAAAACAGAAAATTAAGACAATTCTAGAAATAGAAAGCTTCATTGTATGAATGCACATTTGCATGGCCATTGAATAAATGAGCTGTGAGATACGGCTATGTGACATAAAAAAAAATGGATAATACACCCAAACAATCACAGGATGCTATGGTAAATTGTGCAAAAAAGTGCAATCATGAAATCTCAGTAAATATCCCTGACAAGTTTGAGGTAAAAAAGAATTGCAGGACATGATGTTTGTGTAGGAACAAGAAGCCAATACACAGAATTGGATTTCAATATAGGAGTCAAAGAATACACATTTGTAGTTGACAAAATAATTGTAAGATAAAATTAACCAGCTAGCATGGAACAAGTTTATCTTTCATGTGAAACTAAAACAATAAACATCTTGACAAAAAAAACTCTTTAGTTACAGTGAAAGGCAAACAAAGCTAAAACATTCATAATCAAATTGAACTGTGAACACATAACTTAAACATTCGCTTAATTAATAGTCTTTGAGGCAAATCTCAAGTTATATATTCGATAATCACCAGATAATTGTAATTTTTAGGACACCTCAGACACATCTTAAGTGCAACTGTAATTATCAGTGTGTCCAAGTGTAAAAACTTGAGACAGTAAGCAATAAAGAGCAAAGACAGCAACTGCCAAACTATGAGCTAAGCTCTCAAAAAGGAGGATACCTGACCATCAGCGCCAGAAGTTATTATGGTTCGATCATCAGTGAATGGCATGATTCGGGCTTGGAAGATATTATCAGAATGACCAGAAGAAAATGTGCAACTCTTAGTTTTGGCTGCCCAGTCCCAAATAATAACATCTTTGTCATCAGATCCAGAAACAAGAAGATCACCACTAGGGTTGAAATGTACCGTGTTTACACAACCCTTATGACCGTTTAGCTTTCCATAGCGATCTAACCTCTTCACAAATACCTGCAAACAAATAATGGTATACAAGAACATTAATAATTCCACAGAGTTTACAGCAACTTGAATAACTTCTCACTATTACATTTTATGCAGCCTAGACATACTACTTATGCTCTACAGTATAATATTATGAATTATGCAAATATGGTAGCACGGAATTATGGAAAAGAAAAGTACAAGCACCAAGGAAGAATATTATCTATTCATAATTAGCCAATGAGAAAAAACACTGATCTCCCTTCAAAAGGCTTTAAATTCAACTTGAAGTATTTACCCACCTTACCCTAATGTTCATAGTGTAGAGGTATTATCCACCTCAACCTACACAGCGGCAAAGCTAGGCTATAGTGGGTTGTGTCGAGGGACACCACTCTGAATTATACAATTAAAGAGCAATATGTGACCTTATGAAGAAAAGTGACACCGCCAACTCATTTGAGTAGTGAGTAGTGACCCACTAAAACTTAATGAGTCAAACCCAAAAAAACAAAGTGAGTCTGAGACCTATTAACTCAAATGGCTCAATTCACAGCGTATCAAAGAGCCACCATTAATTTTGGGGGAGGACAAAAAGATACACAAGTTTACATTGAAAATATTGTATTTAGTGGTATTTCGAATGAGCAATTATGCAACGATTTCAAAAAATAAAGATGTGTAGAGGTCAATTGTATTTGTATTAAGTTAAATATCTTTTGTATCTCATTGAAGTTCTCTTGAAAGTGAGAGAAAAAATAGTAATATTGTATTTTTGTATATATTATGACACCACTGTTACGAATTTCTGGCTCCACCACTGGACCTGCAAATAATTTACTTCCCTAAATTTGTCTAAAAGAGTGAAAAGATAACATATACTTATTGCTATCAAAAGACTACAAACATATATGAGCAACGGAACTCCCCACCAAAACATAAGATGCCTTGATATAAAAGTAGAATGCAAAAACCAGTTAAATTTTCTCACAATCTTTGGACAACCTGATCAATGAAGGATGAAACGCAGCATTGTATCAATTTCCAAACACGAAATTTTATCCAACAGATATACAACTCATATTCTTTATATAGGTCAAAACGTAAGAAAGGCCGTGATACCTGTTTAATAGCAAGTACTGAGAGTTTATTGCAGTAACCAAGGATTATTGCAGTAACCAAAATAGAAGTCAAAATGTAAGAAAAGGTCCTTGTAACAAAACATACCCATTCTACAAGCATCCTAATCGTGAAAGCTAATAGGCTACAACATTTGATACTAAGGAAATGATATTTTATTGCAGTAACCAGGAACTAAGAGGACACCTTCCTGCAAGGACATTGCTTTGAGATGTTTAAGACTAATTTGAAGCAACAGCCTAGAGAATTACTCTACTGAAAAAGTAATTATATGGGTCAATGTCACTGCTGCATATTCATTATCTTGAAAGGAGAAGGCAAAAGTGTGAGTCTAAAAGCTAGAACCAATATGTAAGATGTGACAAAAAAGGTGATAATTACAAACAAATCCAGAGCACAAATATCCAATTCAGCATTTTGCCAAATTCCAGACCAGCTTGCATAAACATTGTCAAGAGTCTAGACTTGGATAAACGTGACACCACTTCCTCCATGGAATTCTATTGTGGATGTCTTAGCTTTTACATGGCCCAACTATTAGAACCAGCTCACAGTCCATAAATATGTTCCATTACCCATTAAGAAGTGGAGATATGAGATTTGTTTGTGATGAAGCTTACATGTGGAGTCCACTTAACTTTCAAAATTGGACAGAAAAGAATGGGTTTGATGAAAATTCCATTGGAGACGGGGGAAACCCTTGTTCTTCAGTGAGTGATAGTTTGGATATTAGAGAATTATTTTAAGATCTATTCTCAACTCTGTAATTTGTTTGAGTGATTGTGAATCTCTCCTCTGCTTCTCACCAGTGGAATTAGGTCGTAGTGCTGAACCACGTAAATCTTAGTGTCTCATGTGTTTTGTTGTGTTTTAGTGTTTCCACTGCATTTTGTATGCACTACTACAGATGACTTCCTTATACATTAAGGATGGGTAGATGTTATGAAAGAGATGATTGTCTCCGTGTTTGCTAGCATGTATTGAGAAAGATGTATCTAATTTTGTTACTAATGATGCATTATACATTTTGTTTTTAAAAATGAAAAACTCATCTGAGATAAATTTTTAATTATTAATTATGCAGTGACACCACTTTCCGAAATTCCTAGATCCGTCATTGGTGTAGAATCATGAAATAAGATTTATGACCATGAAAGATCAACTTGCTCAACTAATCTTTTAAGCTAAGAACCCATGTATTCAAAGGAAATATTATCACAGTACTGTAGAAAAAAGTATTATCATAATCACCAAGGTACAATTGAGTAAGATTTTTGCTTGGGGTGAAGCATGACTGGGTATAGTTGGCTACTAAGAAATGTTTGAAAGTAAGTTTTTTGGAGTAAAATATTTAAAGTAAATTAAAAGGTTAGCAACTTCTTGTTTTTTATTCAAGTAGTATTATTTTTTTATTTTTCAGTTTTTTTTAATTTTTTTGTCTTGCTTGATGATAACTAAGAAACAAAAGTGGCGTTGAAAGGATGAAATTGGTGAAAATTCTTCATAACAAGATATGTTGATGTTTGGTGGGAAAATTGAAGAAGAAAATGAAGAATTGAATTTGTATTATTCTCTCTAACAGACTTAGAAAAAGAATAAATTACAATTCTCTCAATGCAATCCCTCTCTAACAAACTTAGAAAAAAAATTACAATTCCTCTCAATCGGTTTCCCGATTTACAAAAGAGAGAAGGGATCGACGGAGACCCTTCTCTTTGTCTAATATGGGTTCTTCTTGGTGTCGTGGGAGTTCAGATCCTTGTATCCTGTTGACAATCCGAACATTTCACCTCGTAGAACACGGTATCTTCCTCTTGACTTGTCGTTGAGGAGAACTTGCGTGGCAAGTATAGAACTCTTAGTGAGTTAATAACTCGGAGCAAGTTAAAACTCTGTAAAAGAGTTGATTTAATCTAACCGAAAATCGGTTTGTAGTCAAGAATGAAGATAACTCCAAGAACAGCTCCGATGCTTAAATGCTCAAAAGCTCTCCAAGTGCCGATCTCTTTAAGCAATTTTCTGATCTGAAAATTCCAGCCTGAACTTTGTTGAGTTTTTTGTTATTTATATAAGGGATTAATGGGTGTAACCGCCCCCTTAATTCGCTCCTAGGTGGGGGAATGATCCCCTCAAATCATGCAAAAAAAAAGGTTCTGAAACCATTCAGGCGTGTTTGAACAAATCAAACGCTGATATGACGTTCTGAGCGTGAACTCTGTGTCTGGGACGCAGAGTTGGGTTCCTCGTTTGGGGGCTGAAACACAGCGATGAACCTTGCGCCTTGCTCTATGGATGTCGCTTTTGAGCTGTACGTCTCGTTTTTTGGACGCAAATGTGAGCTTTGCGTCTTAAGGTGAAGAGACTTTTGACTTGTAGTCTCTTTTGTTAGAGCGCTGCGAAGATCGTTATTTTGTAATCTTCTTTTCAGCTCCTTAAAATGTGAGGAATCGTCAGATTGTAACTCCCGCTTTTTTTTGTGAAGACTGTTGATCAGAGCTTTCATCGGTTGTCATAAAGGTTGTCAGATTATAACATTTCTCGATCTACGAAAAAATCTTCCAATTGTAGCCTTCATCTGTTAATGTGAAAGTCATCTGATTGTAACTTTCATCGTTAGATTAGTGATGCGAAAATCGTCAGGTTGTAACTTCCATCATCAGTGTTTGATGGGATTCGATTATCTACAGTAATTTTTAGATAGCCTACAGTTGACACATGATAAAAATATTTCCTACCCTTTCTTTGGATATTTTCCACCCAAAGGTATACAATATGATTGCTGATCTGATCATTCTCCTTGAAGTTGAGCTTAAGAAAACTATCTGTAACCTTCAGGATACTCCAACCCCCCGCAATAAGGCAAGGGTATGCATAGTTGTCAATTCATTAATACTGCAAGAAAAAAATTCCACTTTCATTGTTTTTAGAAAGGACCTTTAACACCCACAAAAATCCTTCACCATCGATTTTCTAAGCTTCAATAAAACATAGATAGGATGCACATTGACCTTTGAAATGGCAAAATATTTATCTTTGAGATGCCAAAACAACCTTCAACTCATTAGAATCTCTCGTCCCTGAACTAAAACCTTACTTTCTACAATCCAATTTTCAGAAAAAAAAGGACCACATGACAATCTGGGCAACTTCAGCAAGGACTCGGTACTTTCCTCAAATGTACTCACTGAGTCAGTTTTGTTTTTTTTTTTTTTTAACTCAACTCAAAATTGACTCTTTTTAAGGGGAAGCTAAACTGCGATCTCAGTTGATGTAAAAATTTGATTTTTACAACATGGGTCTCAAGCAAAATCAAATACGATCAAAGGAAATAGAGAAACCGATGACCAAACCTCAGAAGCCCCAACTCTGCGGGTGAACTGGTGAGTCTGAGATAAACCCAGCTCCCTTCTCCAGATCTCTGACACCGCAGCTCTCGATGGCCTCAGCGGCCCTTCGGTTTGGGATGAGCCCTGCTCTTGCTCCGCCATCGATGGAATTGAGATTGACGAGGACAGAGAAAAAGACCATTCGAGGAGAGCGAGAGCGCAGAGAGAGAGAAAATAGCAAGTAAATGGGAGGAGAGAGAGAGATAGAGAGAGAACTAACAGGTGTCGATTTGTATAGACGATATTGTTTGCATCCTCAGAGCCGCACCGGGCCCACGAAACTACTAGTTTTGTCTAGCTTTGTGTGCGTAGACCCGGGTCATGGGATCAAAACAAAGGGCCTGTTTTCTTAATTAATTATCAACTACTTCTTTTAACTGAGATGTTTGGTTATTTCCTAAAAAATTAAAAAATAGAAACAAAAACCAAGAAATCTCAAAAAGTATAATTTCACACATTTTCATCCCTAAAACTCATTCACAACATTTAATAAAATATTATTTTTATCCAACAACTCATCCACCGCATCTAATAAAATATTATTTTCATCCAGCAACTCATCCATCACATCTACCATATCTAATAAAATATTATTTTCATCCAGCAACTCATCCATCACATCTACCATATCTAATAAAATATTATTCTCATCCACAACATCACTCAACTCATCTTATCCCATATTTAAAAATCACTCACATCATCCAATAAGATTGTGACAACTCATCTCATCTCATTAACATTTTAATTCTTTGTTTTCCTCCCAAAAAGCTAGGAAAACAATTTCCTTAAGTGTGAGTCACATCATCCAATAATATAATGACAACTCATCTCATCTCATCTATTTTCTCATTTTTAAGAAATAACCAAACAAAAGAAAACAACCTAATACAAGAAATAGGTTTTTTATAATTCATTTCCTTTTTTTTTCCGCCAACCAAATAACATCAAAACAAATTTTCTTAAAAAATCACTCACATCATCCTATAATAAGGTGACAACTCATCTCATATCATCTCCATTTCTTTGATTTCCTTCTTTTTTTTTAGCCAACCAAACAATCCCAAAACCTATTTTTCTTAGAAATAGGTTTCCTTTTCTTTGATTTCCCTCTTTTTTAGGCAAACAAACAGCCCCTAAAAGAGAACAATCAAAAAACCTTTCCACATTTCTATACTGGGCCAATCTGTTTGTTCAAAAAATTTCCACCTCATCTTATTTCAAAATTTTCTCTGCTCTCTCTGGACTTTCCACACTTCTCCACCACTGACAAACCCACGTTCATCCTGCTCTTTGTCCAGACTTTGCACAATTCACAACCACTTGCAAGTTGCAAACCCACGTTCTCCTTCATCTCTCTCAAGACTTTCCACACTTTCTAACCATTTGCAAACCCACATTCCTTTTTATTAAAAACCACAGAAATTTTGAAAACAAAACCCCATGTTCTCTAACCCTACAACTCAATCTCGATCTCTAATGGCGGACTCAGATCCAATGGCCTCCCTTCTCAAATAGTCGTTGATGATTTAGGAACAAAGATGAAGGATAACTGTCCTGGCAGTGAGGAGAACCGCTGCGTTAGGAAACAACGGCGGTGACGATGATTAGTTCTTCTTCCTTAATATAAAAAACTAATTTGCAAAGCAATTTATTTGAATCAAGTGACCTAATAGCAACTTTGTCTTGATTTATACTTAATTATTTCATGCTTGCTTGCTAACCGATCGGTTAGTTCTTCTTCCTTCCCAAAAAGTCCGTTCTTTTTTCCCATTCTAAATCTATTTAATAATTGAATTTTCAGTAAATATGATTACTTTTGTTCTAGTCTTGGGTTTCTTGCGTCCTAATTTTGATTATCTAATATATTTATTTTAATCAAAATTAATTTTGAAGATTAACAATTATATTAAATTTATCCATTTTCTGATTAAATTTCATATTTAATTCTTTGATTTTCTGATAAAATTTCATCCTCTGAACCTCAAAAACAAAAAATTCAACTAAATTTTCATCTATTAGTTCCTAAATTTATGATCATAAGCAGTGATATTTAAGAATTTTTGGCATCTTATGTATTTTTAAAATTCGATATTATTTAAAAAAAATCATTTCTGATAATGTATCATCTTTTTAACCTAAAATTTTTGATCAAATTTCTTATTTTAATCATTATATTCATGCTCATATGTAGTTTACCTAATAAAATTCCTGATCAAATTTCATATTTTTATCTTCAAACTTAAAAATTTATACTTCAAACTGTATTTTTAAATTTTTAGGTGAAATAGGTATTTTTATAGCTAAATAATTCTTCTATACATTCTTTACTATCTGATCATATGTTGAATTTTTTTATCACCTAATCAATTTTCATCTTTTTTCCTTAAATTTGTAAAGAAATTTCTCATTTTTATTCTTAAATTTTGATCTATAATATTTACTGTAGTGGTAGTCAAATTTCATTAAATTATAGTATAATATGAATTGCCATTTATTTGTATAAATAGGATGCATTAGATATATAAATGCTAATGACCTGTGCACAAGATATGCTAGTGTTACTGATGAGAAATAGATTTTTGAATTTCAATTAACTTTATAGAAAGTGAGTTGTAGAGATTCTCTACATTCAAAGACATAGAGGAATATCTATCTACGAGTGTATTCTGTTCACAATGACAGAGATTTGTTATCATACTTTTTGAGTCTAATATATAATTTTAATTAATATGAGCATCATCGACCGAGGATTTAGTGTTCAGTTGAATATTTTAACGCATTTATCAGCTGTGTACATATATCTATGAAAATTCTAAAAGGAATTGCACAATTATGGTGTCTACCCTCACATATAGATGTTCACTATGTTTCCAACCACTTATGTATGAATTTGATTAATAGCGAAAGTGAAGAAAATAATTCAGCGTTTAAAACCATGCTTCTTAACATACTTAAACTGTCTTTACATTCTTGCAAGACAAGATAATTTTCTAAACTATATTGACATTGTACTTTATAGTAACACATTATTTCGTACTACGACTTTCAGTATTAGGAGATCTTTCTTACTTGATAAAATTTTTAAGTGCATATTGTAGGCGTCAAAAAAATGCTGAAAGATATCCAAATACAACTCAAGAGGAAGTCATCCAAAAAATCATGAAAAGGACACAAGTATAGACCGTCTCGCACGCGAGACAGTCTTTACTGTCTCACTCGTGCGAGACAGTCTTCACTGTCTCGCTCGTGCGAGACAGTATTTACTGTCTCGCCCGTGCGAGACAATATTTACTGTCTCGCTCGTGCGAGACAGCGCACGCGAGACAGTTCTTAAAAGTTCAGAAACTATTTTATAAACCGACCGACACGTGGCCACCAACTATTCAAGAACGTGGGAAACGTCGTGGGCGAGAATCACGTTGATAACTGCCAAAATAACGGAGTTTTAAAACGTAGGAAGGCAGTTACAAGAAAACTGTCGGGCAGTTGAAGATTTTCGAGACAGTATTTACTGTCTCGGAACCCGAGACAGTGTTTACTGTCTCGGAACCCGAGACAGTCTTTACTGTCTCGGCCGCCGAGACAGCAAACACTGTCTCGGAAGCACTATTTGTCCAGGGGCTATAAATAACTCCCTGAGATCATTTTCTGGGGGGGCGGATCGGAGAGCATTGGCTGAGCATTTCATAGCAGACAGAGCAGAGTTCCTGAGCTTCTGGCAATTCCTTGAGATTCAGGCTTTGACTTGATCTTAAGAAGAGTGATCGTCTTACTTTGATAAGATCTTCACTTCAAATTTCTACTTCGATAAACGAAGGAATAATCACTAAAGCCTTCACGATTCAATCAGAATCTGTGATTCGGTGGTCCACGGCCTAACGCACCCCCGGCACAGGCAAAGATCCCACGCAAGCAGTGATCCAAACAACGATCCTGCGTTTGTTTCTAAAAAGTTATAAATTTCTTTTTGTTGTGTAAAAGAGGTCTTATAAAAAGGCTATTTCTTTTGAATTTGTTGTAATCGACCGAAGATATAATAAATTTCACGGCAAAACCAACTTTTGACGCAAACAAACTGGCGACCACAGTAGGAGCCAACGGTCTCGCTACCGAAACCGTCGTGTCACAGCTGATCATCAAGATCCCAATTGAATCAACGGTCGAGTACGAGTTCGACCAAACGAAGTTTGAGGAGTATTTGTCATCCTCATCTGTAAAGTTTTCC
This sequence comes from Asparagus kiusianus, assembly GCA_022839385.1. Lineage (NCBI taxonomy): Eukaryota > Viridiplantae > Streptophyta > Magnoliopsida > Asparagales > Asparagaceae > Asparagus > Asparagus kiusianus. Next base: position 334,931 of record BQKN01064154.1, read on the forward strand.
TCGCCTCACAAATGCAGGAAGATTTCATCTTCTAAGAAGGTTTTCAAGTTTTTGACTCCGTCGAACACTACAGATGAAGACTCTCGCTTGATTGTTGCTAAGGATTCTACTCGCAACCTCTTTGCTCATAATGACTCTTATCCAATTAAAGAGTAATTGAATCAAAGCCCGCCGACACTGACAAAAAGAGCTCGTCAGAGACAGCATCAACGCCGCGCTCGCCAAATGGCTAAGGCCTTGGAACAAACCGATAGGGTTCGTTATCACGCGGACCTAGAGTCGAGGAGGCATCGAGTGGTTCAGTTGTCTCAACAAGCAATTACTCATGTCTCTGCTAAACTAACAACGGAAGAATGGACTCTCGTCAAAAGGGTTCATTTGACCCGCAAAGAACGTATACAAAAGCATCATGCAAACGCTACCCATGCCAGTGCTCTCTCACAACAAAGACGAGAAAGGAAGAAGGAAACGGTGGCTAAAGAACCACCAAAATTCTGCAAAGTTTGGATTCCAAAGTCTGGAGTTGTACAAAACCAGCATTCGGAGCCCGTTAAGATTTCATACCCACAAGGGGGTGATTCTAAACGTGTGACTCCCGACATAACCTTGGATCGTTCAAAGACAATAATAAGTTGTCCTGAGAATGCTAACAAGGTTTTACATCCTCAGAAGAAGACATGTTTGTCAAAAGACATCGTTATACCTGGGGGTCATACCAACAGATGATAAGATTTTCCGGCAATCATACCGATGAATCATACTATCAAGCTGGGGGTGTGAACAAAACTCGAAAGAGAATTGTCCGGGAAATGAGCTCTCATTGTTCCTGTACGCGACTCATTAGAGCAGTACTATCAGAATGTGGCTATTTCAAACGAGGAGTCATCCCGCAAAGAGCCTCAGTGCTCCCGAAACTTTTCACCAAAATGTCGAAGTCCAAACCAAGATATTTTCACAAGAGAAGATCAGGTGTCCAAGATGACGAATTCCCTAAAATCACCATCAACATGGCTGATAAAGGAAAATCTAAGCGACATTCAAGTGAATCAAATCCCGACTTTTCCCCGAGAGGAAAAGTCAATTCAAGAATTGCTCAACGGATGTCCCGACTCTAGTTAGGAGCCATCAGACGTAGAGACTACAAGAGAATGCATGAAGAAATGTCATCAGAGGATGAGCTCTCGGACACTTGTTCTGCGATCGCTT
>BQKN01064154.1:358182-378646 GCA_022839385.1 Asparagus kiusianus
AAATACTAGAAAATTATTTTAACTAGTATTAAAATTCACGGTCATTATATTATTCGACGAGGTAGTTGTCGTATTCTGCGACGGTTAATCACGGACGCAACTTTAATTTCAGAGCAAGACTCGAATCAGTGCATAAGGAAGCCAGATTTCTTATTTGGTGACTCTGTAAAAGATCCGGAGATCGTTTCTTGCAGACCCGCGCAGTGGTTATATGGGAGCGGGTCATTATTCTTGTATCTGCCCTGGATTCCTCGGGAGCATTCACTTTTAAAGTTCAGAAACTTGTCTATTGGACGTGAAATGTTCTGGAGATTGACCGAAAACCAAGAGCGTATTCACTGTGGTTTTATTAGGAAGGAAGCCACCGCGGGTTCCAGTGATAGGGCTTCTATGCGAGGACTTCATCCGGGTGTCTTGGGCTAAGATAATATGTCTCAGAATGAGAAGGCAGCACAGGCAAATACTGTGAAGAATCGGTTAGCTGTAGTGGGAAAGAAATTAACCAACAAGAACTTCAGATGTTATGGATGGGTCCATTATTTTGGAGACAAGTGGTGGACCAGAATGACCCGATATGTATTGAATCGCTGGGGGCGAGAATTGGCAGAGTTAGGGTTGTCAGTCCCGATGCGTGCCAGTATGTATGGTTTGCAAATCAGTGTAGGTCATTTCCTCTGTTTGTTCGAGCTCTACAACCCTGACACCAATACATTCTTCACCAAGAATGGGGAGCTCGGATTACCATTACATGAAATGATGAAAGTGTCTGGTTTGCCTATAGGTGATGTCCCATATCAAGAATTCTTCCTAACCGCCAGTCAGTTGAATAAGATGAAAGATCGGTCAGCTGTGACCCACGACGCTTTATGGGAATTGATCTGTCATTATCATATAGCTATGGCTGAGATGAAGACTAGAGCTAAGAAGAAATCTCCCCAGATTAGCTTGAAACAATTCACCGATTATTTGTTCAAGAACCTCGAGAATCGTTCGGAAGACGTGTGCGGATTATTTCCTTTGACTCCGAGTGAAATCAACCGGCTGTTAGAGAAAACGAACGCACAATCTTATACCTCTCACTCAGAAGACGGATTTTCTCATGGTACTAAATTCCGTTCTTATTTGTGGCAAGTTGGTGTTTCGATCCATCCTACTACCCTGCTGGTCGGCATTCTGGCTTTATGGCTGAAAAGGTGTGTCATTCCCCATCAACCCTCTGATGCTATGCCGATTGAAGTGTTGTATCCAGCCGTCCAGTTAGTTACAGGTCGCAAATTATCTTTGCTTCCTGCTATGGTGGTCGCTATTCATAGTGGATTACGACAATTAGTTTATGTGCTTACTCAAGAGGGAAAGAAACCCTTCGCCAGTGTATCCGTTCCAAAGCTGGAACTACCCTACACTTATCTGATGACATGGTTGGTACTTCACTGGCCAGATTTAATGGAGGCTCCTGAGATGGTGGATCCCAACCTCCCTCTGTTGCAGACCCTTGAGGGTTGTAAATGGGTCAAACATCGGTGGATGAATATAACGAGGCAATTTAAAATTCATAAATGTTGGGAGTTCTTTCCCTGCTTTCCTCAATTCTCCGGTACATACAATACGACCTTATTGGATGCTGAAGAACCAAGGCAGCATCGCACCATTTTGGATGTCGGGTGTTTCAGATGGCTGGTGAACATTAGACCTGGTTATCTAGTGTTTAGGGTGAAAGATGTTTGTCATATCGAACCTTATTTTCCATGTCGATTTGCTCACCAACTCGGCTATAATCAACTATATATCGACAACCTGAACCATCAACTTAGCATTCGAGGTGGCCTTATCGATGGGGCGAGAGCTTGGTTTTGGAGCATTGCCGGATGTACAAATGTTGAGTTCGATCTCTCCTTGGAAGTGCCGCCTCTACGGATGACCTTCCTCTATTGTAAGTGGCTGATAGCTGCCAATATCGTAACTCGGAATAGAAGGATATCAGATTCAGAAGAAGAGGCAGCCCCGCGGCGCACAACAGAAGTGACCCTTGAAACTATGTTATCACCTCGAAGGAAAGAGGTTGCCGAATCATCCAGAAAGGGAAAGGAACCGGCCTGCCCAACTAATAGTGAGGAAAAGTTTGGTAGTGATGAAACAGAAACTTCTGAGGAGGCGGGTGAGACTGGTTCAAGTTCTTGGGAAACAGAAGCAGAGGCTGAACAGAAGAATGAAGGAGAAATAGTTGGTCCCCCCGATTCTTTCTTTGAGAGAGGACTTATAAACCCTTCCGCTGCTCGCGGGGCTCACTATGTTGCTCCTGCCCAACCGCAAGACGCTCCGGAAAGAAGGAGGGAGAGAGTCGTTATGACTTATCCCAATAGGATGACGGTGGAGGTCCTTAGTGGAGATGAAGAGGATGAAGAAGATACAGTGCCTCTTGATCATCGGCAAAGATCACAATCTTCCGCTCAAGCTCAAACCCAAGTCCCCCCCAGAACTGAATTACACACCAAACATCATCACGAAGGATCTGGGGTCCAGGATGAAGCGCGTCCACTAAAAAGACGGAAGAAGGCCGCCTCTAAGTCACGTGTTCGTCTTCCCGCTTTAGAGGAGACATCTGACCGCGGTGTTTCTTCAGCCGAACAAGGTAAAGATTCGTCTTTATTTTCACTTTAATGCACTTATATTTCTTAATACTCGGGTTTATCTTATACTCAATTCTTGTAGGGAGTCAAGAAGAGGGAGAATTCCGGGCTGACACTGCTTCTCCCGGTGGTATGGAAGCTGAGGCGTCCAGCTTCGTTCAACAAATACAAGATGCGGTTAAAGATGAAACCGCGGGTGTTCCTGCAGTTTCTGATGTTGATCCATCGGTCTCAAATACATGTACTAATCTTTCTCTATTTGGAAGACAATTTTGAAAGATGAATGAGTCAGAACGCGTGCCTCTTCTAATGACTTGTGCACTTTGTCTCCTTTTAGTCAAACTAAAAGAAGCGGGTGTGAGTAGTGGAGTCCTCGAATCTGTCATGGTTAACGAAGGTAAAGTTAATCTCTATTTTGAGTAAATTCATCTAAATTTATATGTTATTTATGACTCAACACATTCTGTAGATGCCATAATGAATGAATCTGCCGGAGGAGAGGCCACACATGCAATAGAGGTCGAGGACTTCAACGAGCATAACCTCGATCTCGATCTCTCAGATGGCGATCATCAATATATTTTCGATTTATTATCGGGGAAAACCTCTGATGTAGCCATCGGATCAACTGTTGTAGTTGGTTCAACAGAAGCGGGTCCTTCTGAGAGTAGGGCCTTTGTTCTGTAAACTCCGTATTTATTTATTTTTTTAAACTTGACTAATCATGCAAGTGTTCGAATTATAGGACCAGTTACTGAAACTGATACCACTATAACCATTGGAACTTCTGATCAACCTGAGGGTCGTGACCACTCATCATGGGTAGGAACTGAAGTCGATTTTTAATCATCCATTCCTGAATCCCAACCTGCTACTCCTGTGGATCCCATGATGATAGAAATTACTGTCACCCCCCAAATTAGTCCTGTCGCAACAAAAGCGAGACCAACTGAAGAAGTTGGTACATCGACAGCTATTGTGACTAGAATTGGTGAGTTTTATCAATCATTTGATTTAAATTTCTGATCAATATTCCATTATACTCATTGTGATTCTCTTGTTTGCAGAATCCTCTCCCACAAGGCCCATTAACTTAGACCCGAAGTTTTCTGAAGTCTTAATTGAGCAATCGTCTGATGTAGTGGGTACGTCAAAGACTGTCATTCCTGAACCAACTTTGGTTGTTCGGGATGCCGGACTAACACCATTGGGTAAACAAAGTCCTGCTGAAGGCTTTTTTGTTAAACTTGGTATGCTTCGGCTCACCATTGTTTATAGATTTTAAGTCTCGAGCACTCATTTTCTTACTTTTCTATCACAGTGCCTTCCTTAACCTTGCTTGACTCTATTAAAGCTCTAGCGTCCGATAAGGATCCGGATAAGGCGTTTATCTGTTCAAACATCCAAAGTTTTTCTTATTTTCTGAACCTTATGATTGATCGGATTCTTCACCAAGGGTCACCCTTCGACAGCTTCAGGAGGTCACTCGATCGCCATGTAGCCGGAATTAGAGAAGATGGATACCCCAAATTGGCTGACTCTATTGAAGCCTACCGAGCTCAGCTGAAACAACAATTTGAACACCTGAGGGAACTTAAGACCAGCGGTGTTTCTTCTTATGTGTCAACTAAAGTAGATCTCAAATTGCAAGAGTGTCATGCTTCACAAAAACCAGCAGAGCTTGAGCTTCAAAAGTTGAGAGATCGTGTAATCCAAATGAGGTTGCGTATTGCCAAGAAAGTGCAGGCCAAGGCTGGTTTACTTCAATCTTTAGAACTACGTCAATCTCATATAGCTCGCTTGGAAAAGGAGCTTGTACAGGCGAAGGATGCTGAGAGTATTCTAAAACTTGATTTGGCTGAAGCTGAGCACGTCGAAACTGACTTATTCCAGCAGCTAGAACTTCAGGATAGGAAACTTGTTGAAACTAAGCAAGAAGTTCTCCAAGCTCGGAATACCAGCGAAGAATCTTTAAGAGCCAACCTGAAAGCTGAATTTGAACAAGCTTATGCGGAAACGCTCTCAGAACTTGAAGGGTAAATTTGTAATTATAAGTTATGCTTAGATTAAAAGCAAACTCTTCTTTTGTAGTGACACATTTTTTATCAAAAAGTTCTTATGAATAAAGTGGACTCTTTTGCTTACCAAAATTTTATTATGATTACTCATTCTTATTTAGAATAAATAAACATAATACTTATAGGATTTTTGACAAACCCTCAGCCATAAACGGATTTGATATGCCTTTATCGACTATCGTTTGAATCGGGCTAGTATGTGAATTATCTAAATCCTTTTCACATATAACGTTAGGCTAAAAGAATTAAACTCTTTTAGACTTTAAACTATAATATTGAATACGTAGGCTACATGTGTTAGATGTAGGCTTATCTCTAGTAAGGGATAGAGATAATATCCCCCATGTGTAAATGATATGGATTTTGAAATGTAAGTAGGTTACATTTCCTATGCAGGAAAATGAACTTAAGATTATAAAGAAAGAATTGTATATTCTATCTCTCAATCTCTTGTTTGTTGGTAGAGATGAACCTAAAATCAGAGAGGGAATTCTATATTCTATCTCCTGGTCTTTTGTTTGTTGGTAGAGATAAACCCAAAATTGAAGAGGAAGAATTTTATATTCTATCTCCTGGTCTCTTGTTTGTTGGTAGAGATAAACCCAAAATCGGAGAGGAAGAATTTTATATTCTATCTCCTGGTCTTTTGTTTGTTGGTAGAGATAAACCCAAAATCCGAGAGGAAGAATTTTATATTCTATCTCCTGGTCTCTTGTTTGTTGGTAGAGATAAACCCAAAATCAGAGATTAAGAATTTTATATTCTATCTCCTGGTGCCAAAGAAACTCAAAACGGGATCTCCATTTAGAGAATCTGGAATGGTTTGAATAATCCTGACTGTCATAAGGTTTGATTATTCAATTCAAAAGTAGACCTCTCGTTCGTGAAATGAATCGAAAGGGAATTTTGGTTGTGGTCCTAACTGTAGTAAGGTTTGACCAGGTGGGAGTTTTGAGACGATCCTGACTGTAGGAAGGTTTGATCGCTCGATTAGTGGACCTCTTATTCATGGGAGGAATCAAGAGGGAACTTTGGTTTTGATCCTAACTGTAATAAGGTTTGACCAGGTAGGGAACAGGAATGGGGTACAAATAACAATGAGTTTGTTGATTTGTACAAATTACTTAGTGAGAATTTTTTTTTGATGTAAGATACAAGAATTTGACATGAAGTGATTCGGCGACTAATATGGACCGATAACCTGAAATTTTTTTTGACATTGTATCATAATTCTGGCACTAGGGATGCTAGAAAACAAATACAATGGGAGTATGAAGGATTTTAATACATGACGGATTTTGATGGACTCACCGTCAGTCGATTTGATCGGTGGGGGTTTTGTGAGGAAAGATTAATTGTATTCTATCATGGAATCTCATCTCAACAAAAACAGTAAAAGAATCTTAATCATTTTTATAATAATTAAGAATAGATTATTCAAATGATCAGTTTTTATTTAGGACAATCAACTGATCTAGGGTTATCCCGAAATATCCTATACATGATTCTCTAGGAATTTTCGTTTTGCATAGGTTATCCTGAACATATTACGGATAATACTTTTTCAGGAACTTTCCATTTATTAGCATCATTAATTTGTTGCCATCCTGGGTAATCAGGCGATACACACCGTTTGAATAGACTGTTTCTATTACAAACGGCACTTCCCATTTGGGTTGGAATTTTCCTTTCTTTTTAGAATTGAGAATCATAGGTCTTCGAACGACAAGAACCAAATCTCCTTCTTTAAAACTTCATCGCCGGACCTTTTTATCGAAAGCCCGGGAAATTCTAGCTTGATAAAACTCGATTTGTTGTTGAGTCTCCAAGCGTTTTTCATCTAACATCTTCAATTTCTCGAGACGTTTCTGGTGATTTTCTTCCGTCGTCATTCCCGTTGCAAGAGCGATACGCAGGGAAGGAATTTGTATTTCCAAAGGGAGGACAGCCTCGCACCCATATGTTAAGGAGTATGGAGTTGCTCCCGTTGGTGTGCGGACAGTTGTACGATAAGCCCACAGGGCTTCGCCAAGCTTGTCGTCCCAATCTCGCTTATTGGTTTTCACAAGTTTTGCCAAAATCCTAATAATAGTCTTGTTAAAGGCTTCAGCCAATCCGTTAGCTGTGGGATTATAAGCAGTTGATGAAACATCTTTAATCCCGAATTTACCGGAGAATTTGATAAATACGTTGCTAATTAATTGAGGACCATTATAGTGCACTATTCGCCTTGGGACACCATACTGATATATGATGTGGTGTTTAATGAACTTGATAACATCACTCGTCTTTACCTCTTTAAGTGGAACTACTTTCGCCTATTTCGAGAAGTAATCGGTGATTGCCAGAATGAAACGGTCCCCTTTTACCAAAGGTGGAAAAATAGGACCCACAATATCCATTCCCCATGTTTCGAATGGCCACGATGTCGCCGATGGGTGTAAATGTTCGGGAGGCTGGTGTATATAATTTGCATGTAATTGACACACTTGACATCGTCGGGCGTAGTCGACTGCATCTTTTACCATAGTTGGCCAGTAATATCCAATTCTCCTAAGTCGGTCGCAGAGTTTAGGACCGGGCTGATGTGCACCGCATGTCCCATCATGTGCCTCTTTGAGTGCTTGTTCCTCTTCCTTACTGGATAAACAATGGAGTAATAGACCATCGTACGACCGTCGATACAGCATTCGTGCTGTATTGTTGTAGTAAAATCTCGGTGCTCTTTGTCAAATCGAATCCTTTCTCTTACGTCTTCAGGTAAGATACCATGTAGGACATAATCGATAATAGGGAAACACCAATCTCGAACTTCGGGTTCAACTCTCGTTGAGTGGGCTTCTTTGGCAATCGAATCGTAGATTGAAACAATAAGCTGGTGAGTTCTCACTGTAATTAATTGTTCTGTTTCGGGAGGCTGGGCCAGAGATACTGACAATGTCGCCAATGCGTCTGCATATGCATTTTGGAGACGTGGAACATACTCGATGAAGAATTCTTCAAACGAGCCTGCCATCTCAATGGATGCCTGGTGGTATAGAATCAGATCCTGATTTCTAACTTAATACTCTCCTCGTATCTGATTAACTACCAATTAAGAATCACCAAAAGCTTCAAGGTATTCGACCCCCAGCTCTTTGGCAAAATTAAGTCCAATTGTTAATGCATTGTACTCGGCCACATTATTAGAGCATGGTTTGGTCAATGAGTATGCTCTAGGTAAAATATGCTTTTTCGGAAAAACTAACACGACCCCCACTCCTGAGGAGATTTTAGAACATCCGGGCGCGCTCGCCACGTTGGTTGCGTAGGAAGCCCCATCAAAGTATAATTGCCACACTTGTTGATGTGAGGTGGTATTAACTTCGTGAGTTTCATCTGGAAGATCGTCGTATAATTCGACTATATCTTTCGTAGGGTTTTCCGCCAGAAGATCGCAAATAGCTTGTCCCGTAACTGATTTTTGTTGCTTGAAATACAAATCATATTGCAATAAGAGTATAGCCCACCTGGCTAAACGCCAATTCATGGAGGCTGGTTGGGTCATGAATACTCAGATTGGGTTTATGTTGGAAATGACATAAATTGTCTGTCCAACTAAATAATATCACATTTTCTGGATTGCGAATACTAGGGAGAGGTATTCTTTTTCGATCATCGGATAACGAGATTCAGCTCCTACCAATGTGCGACTCAGATAATACACAGCTTGTTCGTGACCGTTATCATCGTTTTGTGCAAGTAACGCACTTAACGAGTGGCTCGTCGCTTTGACATAAATAAAAAACGGTCTGCCCGTTTTCGGTGCAATTAGGATAGGTGGATTCGCTAAATATATTTTAATATCTTCGAGCGCCTTTTGACATGCTTCATCCCAAATGAACGAAACACCTTTCTTCGTGAGTTTGGAAAACGATTGACATTTTCCGGATAAGTTTGATATAAACCAACGAATATATGCCAATCGACCTTGCAGCCCTCTGAGTTCTTTAAGATTTCTCGGGGGTTGTAGTTCATGTATCACCTTCACCTTATCAGGATCGATATGAATACCTTTTGTGGTGACGACGAACCCAAGAAATTTACCGCTGGACATTCCAAGGAATGACTTAGTCAGATTCATCTTTAACTGGTGAGTCCTCATAAGATCGAACATTGTCTTCAAATCATTAATGTGGTCATTTTTATCACGGCTTTTAACGACCAGGTCATCAACGTAGCATTCAACGGTTTTTCGAAGGTGCTCTTGAAAGATCTTTGTCATTGCTCGTTGGTACGTAGCACCAGCGTTCTTCAAACCAAAAGGCATAACAGTATAACAAAAGACACCAAGGGGTATTCTGAATGTTGTATGCTTTTTATCGTCCGGGTGCATCTTAATCTGATTATATCCAGAAAATCCATCCATAAATGACATTCTTTCGAACCCACATGTGTTGTCAATAATGACATCCGTAATTGGTAGAGGAAAGTCATCTTTAGGACAGGCTGTATTTAGATCTCTAAAGTCAATACAGATTCTGATCTTTCTGTTCTTTTTAAGGACTGAAGGGACATTGGCCAACCATACAGGATGTTGTTCTTCTCTAACAAAACCTGAATCAATCAGTTTCTTGACTTCAGTTTCTATTGCTTCCATAATTTGCGAACGAAACCGTCTTTGTTATTGCTTGACAGGTTTAACCTTCGGTTTAATGTTAAGGCTGTGCATTGCTACATTTGGGTCGAGTTCCGACATATCTTCGTAGTTCTAAGCGAAAACGTCGATATACTCTCTAACGAGGGCGATTAGTTCCTCTTTCTCATCCGGTGGAAGATCACCGCTAATAAATATAGGTTTTGGATTAGTTTCGTCACCCATATTAATTTGGACTATTTTATCCTCAGTAGGAGGTTCTCTTTGCTCAAATCGATCGTCGTATTGGATATTCATGTAATGTATCCAGGGATCTTCCCAGGTGGGCAACTGATCGTCTCCTTCTGTTGTGGAAGGATTAATTGTCGCCATGTTCGACATTAGGGTTTTGAATCTTTCTCCAATGCTCACGTCAGAATCCCAGGTTGAGGCATCAGATGAATACCCGCTTTTATTTATTAGCTGGCTAATGATCTGCTGGCAATATTCATCATCGGATGATGAAACATAACCTAGACCCCTTTTTTGGCTGTAATAATTGTAAGGTCTCCCTTTCGGTACATAGGTAGGACGGGGTGGAACCTTAACTCCTTGACCAAAATAGAGACCTTCACCGAGTGCTAGGTTATATCCTTGCTTCTTCATGTAATCGTTTGCTTGTGAACTATACCTAGAGAAATGTTGTCCAGGCCCTTCATCATCTGAGTTGGTATCCAAGAAGAGATCAGGAGTTAGGGATGGATTCCCCTTTCCAAAGATTATTTCTTTTTCACCCCCTGTCTTTGCGGGTAGGATTACAGTCGTTCCGACTGAATCTAGAAGATATTTCGTCGTCGTGCAAGACGAGCGAAGTGGCATGTGTAAGTCTGGGTTATTACATAATTTATGTAATACATCATCTAGACAACACGAGTACTCTAAATCATTATTTATTATTTCATCGGCAAGTTGCCAGTTACAACTTTCATCCGACGAATTACGACCGTCAAGATCGATTACAAGAGGTTCAATGTCATTCAATACAAGACCTTCACTATAATCGAACCTAGCTTCGGTATCATCTTCTTCTCCGCTGTCCGTGCCATGGGCCGATGGTTCAGTATCAGATTCGGCACCATAAATAAGGGAGTCAGTAAAGTAATTTTCTAACCCCCTTGAATGGTTGCTTATCCACGACCACCGTCTTGACCTCATCATTAGTGTCGACATATTTCATACACTGATGGAGTGTGGAGGGAACTATAAGATTACTGTGGATCCATGGGCGACCTAACAGTAAGTTATAGGAAGTCTCCGCATCAATCACATAGCAAGTAACTTCCGACTTCAAATCTCCGAGCTGACACTTTACTCGGATTTTTCCCAGCGGCCTTGACCCACTAGTATTAAATCCGTAGATAACGGTTCCTATGGAGGCTAGCTTGTTGGCGGGGATTCCGAGGTGGTACATTAACCGAAGTGGCATGATGCTAATAGCGGAACCCGGATCAACTTGAATCCGGTTGACAACGCTCGAACCGATATATCCAGTAAAATATAAAGGTCTATCATGCTTTGAATTCTTAACTTGCATATCTTCTTTCGTGAAATCAATGCAAGAAAACTTTGTGGCTGCCAAATTGCAATGCTGAATTGATGACTCTGGCTCTTCAGAAGTTGGCTTAATCTGAGTAAGGAATACTTTAGAATCAGCTAAGGCTTCTTGTAAAGCTTCTCTGGTATCTTTCGAGAGGTGTAATAACTCGTACAGCGTGATCCTTGCTGGGATATTATCTAACTGAGTCATGACATCGAAGCGGTATGGAGTATTTGAGCTTTCTGGTTTATCTCGTCTAATCGGTCGGTTGAAACGAGACTGCTTCAGAATTTGAACTTCTTTGTGTTGAGGTTCCTTATCCATTTTCTTATCAACTCTTTGAGGCTTTTCGGTTGTTATGGGTGGGGTTGTAACTACCCCTAGCTCAGTCAAAGTCTTAGTAGGTACAACTTTCACTACCCCCTGCTCGGCTAATTGTTCGGATGCGCTCGGGTAGTTGAAACTGTATTCGTTTCCACTTCTAGTAGCGAAAACTTCCTGTTCTTCCTCAGAAAGTGGTAAAGCTGGAATCTCTTCATCATTCTTCTCAAGAATTGCCAAGGCTCCGTAACAAGATTTCTCTTTTCCCTTGCCTTTCAGCTTCTTCTTAGATGCGGGTGTCACCCATTATTCATCTTTACGCAAATTTGGATGAACCCAAAGGATTTCGCCGTTGGGGGTCGTGTGTGACACTACCACTTTTTGGCGCTATCCATGAGGGTCGTCGTTGATGGTTTGCATTTTCACCTTTGATACTGGCTCGGCTTGAAACCAGGATAAAGGAATAGATCCGAAACTAATAGACACCGCATTTGCACCTACTTTCTTCTCTTTTGGTTTCAGCGTCATAATACCCACATCGATTAAGGTTTGTATTTTATATTTTAAGACATAACACGCCTTAGTGGGATGATGGACCCTTCTGTGATATGCGCAATATTTCGGGTCATTAGTCTTCTTCGCTTCTTCCTGGTTTGTGACCGGTGGAAGTTTGATCTTATTGTTGTCTAAGAGATATTTGAAGATAACTGGTACTTCATCATCCTTGAAAGAATATTCCTTTAGGAATCTGGGCTCTGAAGTCTTAGGTTGCCTCGGAGGCTGTTGATTCTGATTCGGTGCCAATTGGAAAGATGACTGTTGTTGCTGCGATTGTTGTGATGCTTGATGCGCATCAACAGCAGCTGCGGATCCTCTCCCTCTGCCTCGAGGGTTAAAATTTTGTTTTTGAGGATTAATTGGTGGCTGACCCCTCTCCAAATTCTTTCTCTTGAGAAAGCGTTCAGCTTGTTCACCTCTCACTTTCAGCTCTTTCCAAGTTTTAGAGGGCACAACTCCCATTACTTCTAATACATCTAACGACAAGTTATTATGACATGTCTGTAAGATGAATTCTTCTGTGAGTGGGTCTCGACAGTTCACCGCCTTGTTCCGGAATCGCTTGACGAAGACATCAACTAACTCCTCATCCTTCTGCTTCTCGTCCAGCAAAGTGCCAATAGAGACCTCAGTGTCGTCGTCGAAGAAATTGGTGAGGAACAATCCTTTCATATCCTCCCAGCTAGTGATACTCCCGGGTTTAAGGCGTCGATACCAATTGAAGGCAGGCCCACGGAGGGTTCCTACGAATGACCGAACCATTAAAGCTTCGTTTCCGAATATTACGCCAAGATGCGACTTGAAATAGATCAAGTGCTGAGTTGGTGAATCCCTGCCATCAAAAGGAGTAAAGTTAATCAAATTAAATTTTGGGGGATAAGGAATCAGATCCCACTCCCTCGGGTATGGGTATAGAATGCCCGTTTTCTTCACTTCTTGAGTCGTCATCAGAGCATTGACTTTTCTCTCAAGATCTTGCATCTTCTTGCCCTCTTCCTCACTCTTCTTCAAGTAGATTTGAGGAGGTTGAGTGGATGATTTAGACGGACCGCTTCCGGAATTGTCTTTATCCAGAGGATGATCAGCAAAGATAGTCTCATCTTCTTTATTATCGACCTCAGATATACGTACAGGTATAACATTACGATGGCTGGATTCTGCCTTTTGGCTCGATTCCGGTTGGATTTGTTGAGCCTGCAAATCTCGCATCTGCTGCATAGTCAATTCCATCTCGGTTTTGATTTCGGCTCTAATTTCCTCACGTTGTTTAGCCAATGCTTCCTGCAGTATCTGAGCTAGTTGATCCGACGTGATTGCAAAGGATTCTCTGACTTGCCCAACACTGGACGTAGTATCGTCCGATACAACGGCAGAACAAGTATCTGACAGATCTTCATCTGAAGATAACCCTTCGTGCATTCTCTTGTAGTCTCGACATTGTTTGGCTCTTTGTTGTAACCGCGACATCCTTTGAGAAAGACCCCGCTCAACTCTTCCTATCGGAGAGAAATCAGGGTCAGGGTTGACTAATTATTGCTTTCCTTTGCCGGTCATGTTAATAGTGACCTCAGGGAACTCTCGTTGAATCACATATTTCTTCTTGTTGAAGCGCCTCATTTTGGGTTTTGGCGTTTCAGTGGAAAGTCTTTAAAATACGGAGACTCTTGTTGATTTAGTTTTAGAGCAATCGCATTCTGTCAATACTGCTTTAATGAGCCTCTCGCAAGCGCAATGAGACTCATCTTCTTGGGCAGTTCTTTTTCGTGAGTTATTATTTTGATAGTATAGCTCATCATTATTGTAATTTGAGTATCCTATCTTTTGCTTTTGAACCTTGTTAACATGCACAGGACGACTAGTTGTCACCTCTGGGTGATCCAAGGTTGAATTCTTAAATCCACCCCCTGGCGGGCATGGAGTCTTCATAGGTCCTAAACGAGAGTGAATAGGTATTTTCTCATTTTGGGTTTGTTTTGTTCTAATTGGGGGATACTTATGACCCCCAGTGTAAGAAACTACCAAGGGTTTATTCACCGGATCCGAGTGTTCTTTGATTGGGGTTTTGCCTCGGTCGTCAGCCAAAGGACCGAGACGATCCGTCATTGTAATCTTGAATCTTGATAAATATGGGCTAACCCAAAGTTTCCCTAGTGATGCAGTAGACGGACCCGGAACGGATATATGCGGTGTCTTCGGAATCCAAAGTTTACGGTTCTTTGGTAGTTCTTCAGACACCATTTTTTTCTTTCCTTCTTGTATCTGTTGGCGAAGGGCACGAGCGCGAGCAGCCTTTACCTGACGCTTTTGTATACGCTCTTTGAGTGTCGAACGAGTCCTCTTGACGAGAATCCATTCCTCCGTCGTAAGTTTTGCAGAAATATGATTAGTTTGCCGTTGAGGCAACTGGACCACTTTATATTTCCTCGACTCTAGGTCCGCATAGTAATGGACCCCGTCGGTTTGTTGTAAGGCCTTAGCCAATTGACGAGCACGGCGTTGACGTTGTCTCTGACGAGCTCTTTTTGTCAGTGCCGGCGGACCATGATTCAATGACTCCTTAATTGGTGCAAAGTCATTTGGAGCAGAGATGTTGCATGTAGATTCCTTAGCAACGATTGGGCAAGAACCTTCACCTGCGGTCTTCATCGGAATTGAAGACTTAAAAACTTTCTTGGAAGAGGAAATATTCTTGCACTTGCGAGACGAGGAAGATTTTGAGGATGAGGATGACAGATACTCTTCGAATTTTGCTTGATCGAATTCATATTCGATCTCTTCATTGATCACGATCTTGATCGGCTACGACACTACGGCCTCGGTAGCGAGACCGTTGGCTCCCACTGTGGTCGCCAGTTTGTTTTCATCGAAAGTTATTTCCATTATCAATTTCATTAAAACTTAAAATGTTTACAGAGAATTACAATGAAAAATAAGCAAATTACAACTCTCTTGGCAAATAACACAGAAATCGTTTATCAACTCCTGTTTTGTGGGACTTTGCCTGTGTCGGGAGTGCTCTAACTCGTGGACCACCAAATCACAGATTGTGAAGGGGTTTAGAGATTCTTCCTTCGTTTATCGAAGTAGGAATTTGAAGTAAATATCTTATCAAAGTAAGACGATCACTCTACTTAAGATCAAGTCAAAGCTCGAATCTCAAGGGATCACACGAAGAACTCAATTCTTGTTGTTTTCTCTCTGCTCTCTATGCTCAGATCTGCTCCAATCTACTCGATCCTTGTCAGTAATGACCCTAGGGGGTATTTATAGCCTCTGGGACACTTGCCTGAAAAATGCGATTATGTAAAGAAGTTAAGGCTGCGAGACAGTATTTACTATCTCAGCGGCCGAGACAGTGTTTGCTGTCTCGGCTTCCGAGACAGTAAAGACTATCTCGAAAAATCCAATTGCCTGGCAGTTTCTACTGTAACTACCTTCCCACGTTTCAAACTCTATTATTTTGGTAGTTATCCACAAGATTCTCGCCCACGATGTTCCCCACGTTCTTTGGCAGTTGATGGTCATGTGTGTAGCAGTTATTTCAACAAATCTTGAACCATCTCAGAACTGTCTTGCGTGCGAGACAGTAAATGCTGTCTCACTGGTCGAGACAGTAAATGTTGTCTTGCTGGCCGAGACAGTATATGTTGTCTCACTGGCAAAGACAGTAAATGTTATCTCGCTGGCCGAGACAGTATATGCTGTCTCGGTGGCAAAGACAGTAAATGTTATCTTGCTGGCCGAGACAGTAAACACTGTCTTGCTAGTGAGATAGTAAATATTGTCTTGCTGCGAGATAGTAAACACTATTTCGCAAGCGAGACAGTAAACACTGTCTGTGATCCTTTGGGTGATCTTCTCCATGTTTGGATATCTATCAGCATTTGTTGACGCCTACATGTGGTTCATGATGGTGGAGATGGATGGGCTGGAGGCTGAGTCATTCTTTGCCTGTTATGTATCGATTGGTAAGTGATGGGAGGTCACTTCGGTGACATAGGGAATCAGCAGCCGTCGAGACCTATCAGCGAGTGACGCAGAGTCACTTCTGTGTTATGGGGACCCAGCAGCCGTTGAGGCCTGTCGGCAAGTGACGTGGAGTCACTTCTGTGTTATGAGGACCTAGCAACTATCGAGGCCTGTCGACGAGTGATGTGGAGTCGTAATGATGATCATAAAAGGTCAAACAATGTTGAGAAATAATATCCAGAATCTCCCTCGGGGGAAGTGTCGGCTGATCACTGAGTAGTAATCTTTTGCTCAACTGAGTCCGCCTTTCGAGTCGCCTTTGAGGAATGGAGCCTACTCGACTGAGGGAGTGACGGCCCGCGGGATAGTATATTTGTTGAGAATAGGGGATACCCCGTAACAGTTAGCCCCTTTCGCTTGGATGCGGCTGTGGCCGGATCCGGGGGGGAAATGAATGAGCAGAGACTGAGTAGACTTGATTTTGACAGTGAGATGACCGCGAGTCTTCGGATGGCGTAGATGAGGAAACGACAGCTATCATTCCGCTAATGAAAGCGAAGACTAAAGCCCCTGTGATGCCTACTCCTCCTGCTGGTGCTCTGGGCTAAGAGGCTTCGACAACTGCTGATGCGGCCGCTCCACCTCCGGAGACCCTCGTCGGTTAAGAAAAAAAAAAGAATGAGTCATGTTTCTCTTCTTTTTTTAATCAGTCATTGTAATTAGTATTTTTGACTTTGTAATAAGAAGAGCCAATGAAGAAATAAATTCATTTCGAGTGTTTCAGACTCTCGAATTTTTCTTATTCTTGTTGATGGAGAGGTGGTCAAAGAGTTGACTTTAAAGTTGAGTGCCCATGCTCGAAAGAGTCGACTAGGCCTTACCTTTCCCCTAAGGCCGAGAGGCGACTGTGGGAGTAGGCCAGAGGGTTGTGCCTTGGTTTTACCCTGTAGAGGTACCAAGGTCTTTTTATCGACTGAGGAGTCGAGTGCCTAGGTGACTAGGTCTTCCATTTTCCCCTAGGACCGAGAGGCGACTGTGGGAGTCAGCCAAAGAGTTGTGCCTTGGTTTTATCCTGAGGAAGTACTAAGGACTTTTCATCGACTGATGAGTCAGGTGCCTAGCTGACTAGGTCTTTCATTTTCCCCTAGGGCCAAGAGGCGACTGTGGGAGTTGGCCAAAGGGTTGTGCTTTGATTTTACCCTGAGGAAGTACCAAGGACTTTTCATCGACTGAAGAGTCGGGTACCTAGCTGACTAAGTCTTCCATTTTCTCGTAGGACCGAGAGGCGACTGTGGGAGTCGGTCAAAGGGTTGTGTATTGGTTTTACCCTGGGGAAGTACCAAGGACTTTTCATCGACTGAGGAGTCGGGTGCCTAGCTGACTAGGTTTTCCATTTTCCCCTAGGGACGAGAGGCGACTGTGGGATTTGGCCAAAGGGTTGTGCCTTGGTCTTACCCTGAGGAAGTACCAAGGGCTTTTTATCGACTAAGAAGTCAGGTGTCTAGCTGACTAGGTCTTCTATTTTTAAGTTATTATGATAACGCAAAAAGTTTGGCTAAAGTCGTTTTATCAGATATATTACCAATTACCTAAGGCATGCATTCTTCATAGGGAATTTACAAAATTAAGAAGTTAAGCTGGAAATTTTAAAGGAAATACCGTCGTAGGTGTTCAATGTTCCAGGGGTGACTGAGGATTCGGCCATATGGAGATTTCAACCGGTAGGTGCCGGTTCTGAGCTCCTCCATAACCGTGTAGGGACCTTCCCAATTAAGAGTCAGCTTCAGAGGAGATTAATCCACTCCTCGCTCAGAACCTGTTATTTTTTCTCAAAAAGAGGAAAGTAGCCCCACGGTGGGCGCCAAACTGTTGATGCTTGTAAAAAAACAGTCGATGAAGGTTTCAACGTTGTTAGATTGGCGTGAGATTGGATCGTCGAGAGGGGGCCGCTTTCCTTCTTCGACTTTATGTCTAGTTCTGTAAAACCCCGTATTTTTTGTTATGAAGATATGTGAATTTTTTTTGTGATAAATAATTCTATTGTGGTAAATGACTTGAGGTTATAGATATACTTGATAACAAGTTATTAGAGATATACGAATGTTTTAATCTAGAGTTTTGTGCATTAGTTTTGGCAAATTAGCAAAACATGCACGAATCTGGAAAATGTCGGCTTAGTCGACTTATGAGTCGACCATGAGTCGACTTACAGGTAGATTTCCAGATTTGTTTTAGTTGCGGGTTTGGGTGAGTTTCTTTCGGGTTTTAATCGTATTAAATATATTTTCTTTTACCCAAAACCAACCCCAAACCCATCAGATCCCAGAGAAACCCTAGCCCTCTCTCTCCCCTCAAACCCTAGTTCATTCTTGGTGATTTTGGAGAAGTTTCAGAGGAGTTTTCAGCGGGATTTTATGGTGCTGTCGAAGGGGGGTCATCCTCTCACGGATTTAGGAGTTTACAGCACATCAGAGGTGAGTAACATCTCGCCCAGCCCTACACCCACTGTTTGTATAGTTTTATTTGGTTTTATTTCGGTTTTATTGAGCCTAAATCACTATTTGTGTATAAAAATAGATCTTTATAGCATATGATGCGAAAATCAAATGTTTTCAATTTATAAAAGCTCACAAACAAATTTGTAAATTAAGATCCAGATCTAGAATTTGTTTAAACATGAGTTTTATTGTGATTTACTGATTTCAACACGTTTTAAACATGTATATAAATGTTTAGGGTTTTAGTGTATGTTTTTTTATATATGCTAATCTCTCGTTTCAGTGTGGCACATATATGCTAGAATCGGGTTAATATTGCTGGAAATGATGAAGAGAAATTTTAGGTTTAAACTTTTGCAAATAAACAACATGTGATGAAAACTGGAGATCTATCTGATCAGTCGACCTACAAGTCGACTGATGAGTCGATTAATGAGTCGACTGATGGGAATTTCTAGCTTTTCCTTCTTTTTTTTGTTTTGTTCTATCTGGTCGACCGATGATCCCAGTCGACTCATAAGTCGACTGATGAGGAATTTTCCAGTTTCCTCGGTTTTGGATCTATTTGGGTTGTTTCAGTTTAACTGAAACTGCTTATGCTTGTTTATTAATGTTGCGTGCTTTAATATGAACGAGGAGTCGCCTCGAATGATGGGTATTAGAAGTTGTTGTTTAACTTGTATCTTTACATGTGAGATGACATGCGGACACGAGTTTAAGTTTACACACCGAGGCGCATGTGAAATTTGTATATGTATATCTTTCCACCTGTCTCATCGATATTTACACAGTTTGTTCAGTCCTCGTGTTGGACTATAATCCATTGAAGTCCTCGTGTTGGACTATAATCCATTTCAGTCCATGTGTTGGACATTCATCATATTCAGTCCATGTGTTGGACATTCATCATTCAGTCCACGTGTTGAACAATTTATATATGCAGTCCATGTGTTGGACATCCACTATATCTAGTTTAGTCCATGTGTTAGACACATGTTTAGACCTTGATTTGACACTTGTACTTGTATAGACTAGACATGACACTAATATGAGTTGTGACATGACACCGTAATTAAGTTCTGAGATGAGTTTGTCTTCTTTTATTATTGATCTTGTATTAGATTTTGGGTTTGGTATTTAGGGATTTACAATTTGAGATACAAGGTATATACATGAGGGTTTCCTTGTTTAGATTATTTCGCTCGACGTACCTATGCTCGTGTTGTAATTTCCTAAATACTAAAATCTTCTTATACGTAGGTAATTACAATTTGAGCTACATGGTATATACATGAGGGTTTTCTTGTTTGGATTATTTCGCTCGATGTACTTATGCTCACGTTGTAATGACCTAAATAGGATCAGTGATTTCATATATATATGTATTAACTGTATTTACTGTATACAACGAGCCCTTTTCCTTAGGGTTGGTTGTGATGTTGCTCGCTAGCGCTTTGACGCTCGTTGTCCCTCCCCCTTTCAGATAACGAGGCAGGAGCCTGGAGAGTCGCAGATTGATGGCATCACACTTTAGCTTCAGTCGTTTATTATAGTTATATTTTTCTTTTGAACTTCATTGTAGACTTTTGTTAGACATTTGAGAGTTTATTCTAGAAGTTGTAAATGTTGTGTGTCTTGTTTTCTTTTATTCAGACATTTGTATTTAATATTTGTTGAGAAGTTCCAGTTTATTCATTTCAGACATTGACTTGTACTTCAGTATGTTAGATGATGAAATATTTATTTGATATCTATTATTTCATCAGTTGACTCTTGTATTATCTTTTACTTGCTTTTGTACTTGCACATGTTATTGACTCTACTAGAGAGATAGTAATTATGATGGTAAAATATATTATTGCACGATATGGTGCATGGCAGGTTTGACATTCTTGGTTTTACCTTGGACTACAGCCTTGTGTGAACCCAGGAGCGTCACAGTTGGTATCAGAGCTCTAGTTTCAGTATCCTTAGGATCATTCTGTGTCGAGTCGTGGAGCTAGGTTAGAGTTTCTTAGGATTTATGTATAGAGTCCGCTAAGGATTTTCTAGTATGAGTGAGGATGATATATACGTATATCTCAAAAAATTAAGAATATTTTTTTATGACAACTATTTTATTTTGATTGAAAATATTTGCGTGACTACTATGTGTTATGAATTCGTATGGTGATACGTTATATATATATATATATATATAT
>BQKN01064155.1:229-19513 GCA_022839385.1 Asparagus kiusianus
GCCCGGCCCGGATTGTGGCCCGGCGCCAGCCCTGTTCCGGGCCGGGCCGGGCCCGGGCCGGGCGCGGCTGAGGTAACCCGGGCCCGGGCCCGGAACCCGGCCTGGCCCGGATTTCCGGGCCGGGGCCGGGCCGGGCTCCGGGCCGGGTCCGGGCCGGCGGGTATTTTGAATAGGTCTACTTAGGATGCACTAATTGTTCAGAATGAAATTTCTACAATCTGACAATATGTTTATTTGGAAAAGTTGATTAGTTTTTTATATATTTCATTATGTCTGAGATGTGCCAAGGATACAATTTTGAAACTAGTCTCAAACAATCGAAAGTTTAGTCCCTCAAACCCATTTAATTTACCTTCTGCCATTAGTTTCTAGTTATATCTTTTTGTTTAAGTTATTCGAAATCCAAAACTGTTTCTCTAGATGGTTTAACCAATAAACATGCAACCATACCTCGCGGAGTTTTTAAGGTCATTTCTTTAAACTTTCCAGGATTTTTGTGCATGCGTGTTTTTTTTTTTTGGTGGGTTGGGAGGAGGACGGGGTTGATGTAGAAATGACAAATGTGTTGGGATTCACCATACAATAAGGAACACAAGCAAACAGAGAACACAATATTTTTTACATGGTTTGGTCAAACATGCCTATCTCTATGATTCTTCACCAGAGAATTTTACTATTTTTACAACTAATATAAGTTTTGCACTGAATTAACTTGTAAACTTTTACACTTCTCATATCCTCAAGGAATTCGTGAACAATGATCACTGGAGCTCCAAGAGGATTCTCTCCCATACAAAGATGATGACTTTCTCAATAATAATACAAAACTATTTTAGGTTCTAAAGAGAAGTTCAAGCAGCATACTTTTCATAACCCTAAAATAACAGTGGAAGATAGATATAGGACACTTGACAGCAGCGGCTTATACATAAGATAAGTCACACACGTGTCAAGCCTGACACTTTATATCGTATAGTTTTTTTTCCATATCTCATAGTTTTTCTCCAAAATATAGCACCTACTGGTGGTAGAATCTCAGAGCATGTTGGTTTTGCAAGTGTGAAGGCCGAAACCTGAATCAAAATTAGCCAAAAAGCCAAAAAATTTAGAATCGGTCGACCAACAGACATGTACCGATTGACCAAATCGATTGTAGGAAACTGAACAGGAAAATCCGCTCTGGTCGGTCGACCAAAGTAGTGATACCGGTCGACCGATGTGAAGTCAAAAACATTACAAGAGTTTCGGGTCAGTCGACCGACGAGCTTGCCCCGGTCGACCAAAAAGGTGCACGAGAACTCTCTAGAAAACAATGTTCTAGTCGGTCGACCGACGTCATTGCACCAGTCGACCGACGTCGGGATTTCCTATTTCCTGATTGATTTAGAAATCTGTTTTGGGCTGGGATACTATATATACCTTAAACATTTTAGGGTTTGTAGAACACGAAAAAGAGGGTTTTGATGGCACTTTGAGATCAGAGATCTTAGAGAGAGAGACCTATTGCGAGCATTGTAATCTTCTTCAATTAATCAAAGTTTTTGGTGTGGCTCCCGAGAGCATAGGCACATTTGCCGAACCTTGTTAAATTTGGTGTTCTCTATTTGATTATTCTTTCATGCAAGTTTTTCTTTTATTTGCTGTGATTTCCTGCTTGCTTACTTTCGACACAAGATCCGGAAAGGCATGGGTTGTGTGTTTAACCCCAACAACTAGTATCAGAGCTTCGTTCTGGAGATTTGTGCGAGAGCCATGGCAGAGGAAAGCAAATCAAAGATTGAGAAGTTTGACGGGTCAGACTTCACCTACTAGAAGCCGTAGATAGAGGATTATCTATATCAGAAGGATCTTTACCATCTCTTGATAGGCAAGGCTAAGCGAAAGAAGAAGGAGGAATCAAACGAGGACTAGGAAATATTAGATCGGAAGGCTATAGGCAGATTCGTTTGTCGCTCGCTAAATTAGTCACCCACAATATATTAAAGGAGAATACGACGATGGGGCTTATAGAAGTACTCGCAAAGATGTACGAGCAACTGTCAGTCGTAAACAAGGTGCATCTCGTCAGGACGCTCTTCAACCTCAAGATGGTAGAAGGATATTCTTTCATGTTGCATCTCAACAAGTTGAACACGATTGTTGATCAACTTATCTCTGTAGACATCACATTTGATGACGAAGTGTAGGCCCTATTGATTCTATCATAGTTGTCAGATAGTTGGGTAGATTGCGTGACCGCAATTAGCAACTCGGAGGGGAAGGAGAAGTTGAAACTGAGTGAGGTTGTTAGCATGATTCTATCCGAGGAGGTTAGAAGGAAATCGTCTGAATCAGAAGGTTCGGGTTCAGATCTAAATCTCGAGCATAGAGGCCGAAGCCAGAAGAAGGGAAATCAGAAAAGGAATCGGTCGAAGTCGAAGAAGAAGAGGTCGAACTCGAAGGTTAGACCTATCAAATGGAAGTGTTGGAACTACGGCCAGGAAGATCATATGGCTTTAGTCTGCAAAGCACCAAAGAAGGATGCAAATGAGCATGAGGCTCATCTTGTGCAAGATGCCTTGATCCTTGCTATGGACAATGATTTTGTTTCATGAGTACCACGCCACTACTAATAGGAAGCTTCTTTAGAACTATGTAGCAGAGGACTTTGGGAAAGTGTACTTTGGGGACAACGAGCCTTATAGTATTGTTGGAAGAGGCGACATGCAAATTCAGATGAAGGGCTCTAAGTGGAATATGAAGAACATCAGACATGTATCGAAGCTGAAGAGGAATCTTGTTTCAGTTGGTCATCTTGGAGCAAGAGGCTATATTTCAACATTCATTAAGGATTATTGAAAGATTTCCAACAGTACTATGGTGGTTGCTCGCTGCAACAAAACAGGAACTCTTTACCTTACTTCACATGCGAGTGACACCCTCACAGTTACAGCTGGCAAGGAGAGTGTAGATCTATAGCACAATAGGCTGGGACACATGAGTGAGAAAGGTATAAAGATTCTACACTCACAGAAAAAGCTAACCGGCATCAATTTAGTTGTAGTTAGTGTTTGCGAAGATTATATGTACGGGAAGCATAAGAGGGTCAGCTTTCAGAAAAGTAGAAGGCTACCTAAAACTCAAAAGTTAGAGTTTGTTCATATACATGTATATGGTCCAGCTAGCATGTCTTCTCTTAACGGTTTGACATACTATGTCACCTTTATTGACAATCACTCGAGGAAGGTGTGGATATACTTCATGAATCACAAGTCAGAGGTGTTCAAAATCTTCAAAAAGTGGAAAGCCATGATGGAGAATAAGATAGATCTGAAGGTGAAGTATCTGAGATCAGACAATGGTGAAGACTATGAGCTGGAGGAGTTCAAGAGGTTCTGTGCTCTAAATAGGATTTGTTTGGAGAGGACTACTCCAGGGACGCCGCAAAAAATAGCATTACAGAGAGGATGAACAGGACATTAACAGAGCGTGTGAGGAGCATGCATTTACATGCAGGTCTATCTAAGATGTTTTGGACAGACGCGGTGCATACGACAGCTTACTTAATCAATCATGGGCTATCAGTTTTATTGTGTTTCGGGATTCCAGAAGAGGTTTGGAGTGGAAAGGAAGTTAATCTCTCACATTTGAAGTTCTTTGGTTGCATGGCATATGTTCATATCAGTGACTATGTTAGAGACAAACTAGAATCTAAGTCACAGAAGTTTACATTCATTAGATACGGTATTGAGGAGTTCAGATATCATCTTTAGGGTGAGAAGAGCAAGAAAATCATCAGGAACAAAGATGTGATATTCAATAAGGAGATAATGTACAAGGACAAGAACAATGCTAAGGATAGCCAAAGAAGTGAGAGCAGCAATAAGGATGCAGATGGATCCGAGTATATGGATTTGGAGGAACTTTCAGATAGGGAAGACAGTGTTAGTTCTGACCGAAGAACATAGGAGACTCTAAGTGCAAAGACTGCTACCTAGGGCGTGGAGCTTAGGAGGTCATCCAGGGTATCCAAACTAAATCCCAGCTATATTTCGTCACTCGATTATTTGCTCTTGATAGATAGTGAAGAACCGGAGTGCTATGAGGAGGCTATGCAAGTTAGTGAATCTCAGCAGTGAGAGCAGGAGATGTAAGAAGAGATGGATTCTCTCCACTCGAATGAGACATGGGAGTTAGCCCAGCTACCCTGCACAGAAGAAAGTCTTACATAATAAATGGGTCTACCGGGTCAAGCAGGAGAGTGATGGAAGCAAAAGGTACAAGATAAAATTAGTTGTGAAAGGGTTCCAACAGTAGGAATGAGTTGATTATATGGAGATATTTTCCCAGATGTGAAGCTTACAACCATCAGTATGGTGTTAAGCTTAGTAGCTATTGAAAATATCTACCTTGAGCAGTTGGATGTAAAAACTGTCTTTCTTCATAGTGACTTTGTTTTCGGTAAAAGCTGCCTTCATTGTCGAACTCATTATAATAAAATTTGCTTACAAAGAATTCGAAATATTCAATAAGAAAAAGAATGAAAGATTACAACTTTTCAAAAATAACACAAGATCCGTTCGTCGTCTCTTGCTTGCGTGGGTCTTTAGCCGATGACGGGGATGTCGATATCCGTGGACTACCTGACAATCAGATCAGATCCAGAACTCCATCGATTCACGAAGGAATCTAGAAGCAGAAGCGCTTATCTCGGCAACGGCGAGATAATTATTCTTCTTAGGATTACCGCAATGGGATAATCCTAAGGAACGGACGTGGGTGAATGCAGATCTGACGAATCTCTCTCTTGTGTTGAAGAACTCGATCACTCTTCAGTCTGACAGGGCTTTGCCAACTCTCCAAAATTCCAGATCCAGAAAAATGAGGCCCTAGGGGCTCTATTTATAGGCTTTACGGACGTCCGGATGGTTAAAACCACCTAAAAGACAATTTCTGCTCTGGAGACACCCCAGGGTGTCTCAACTTGGGCCGAGACACCCTAGGGTGTCTTGGCCTTGGCTGAGATACCCTTGGGTGTCTCGGCCTTGGCCAAGACACCTTAGGGTGTCTCAGCCTTGGCCGAGACACCTCGGGGTGTCTCATCTTATGTTGAGACGTATTTTTGCATCTTCGTCCGTTTCCGCCATAATTTCTTCGTCTGAACTCGGATTTGGGCGATTCAAAGTGCATTGGAAATCCGACGAGGAGTTCTATAAGCTCCAATAATTAGATCATCTATAGAATGAATGAGACACGAGGGGCATTGCACCTTTTGTAAACATCGCGGGGCTCCCGATCAGTCCATATCTTCGTTATTCTGAAACTCCGTTGCTTCACATAGTCCGTCAATTCACTTCAACCATTCGTCAATGTCGATTAGGCTTCTGTGACTTGGATAGTGATGCTCATCATCTCTTCTTAGCACTGAGCCGTTCATGGAGACGTATAGGCAATTTTCGATGCCTACAGATACCCCCTCCAAAGCGTTCCAGACTCGTTTCTTTTATAGAAGAGGCTAGAATACTTTAGATGTTATTGGTCCAGCCTTCGATCGGCATAAAGGACCTATAGTTAGCTTCAATTCTTGACTCCTTCGATTCTCAATCTATTTGATGCTTTGACGAATAGCTGAAGTTCTTTCGGCGCTGCGTTTATCGGCTGGCCGTCATCGAAGTCTCAAATCTAAAACTGATGAGTTGAGTTTGGCTCGCGTCGTCGAGTTGACTTTGAATTGACTATCTCCATCACATCGGCTCTTTCATTGCAACGCACTGATTGGCGTTGACCTAGGGTTACGCGTTGACCGGCGTTGACCTTAGGGTTTGAACGTTGTACGTTGACTTTTTGATCGCAACGCGTTGACTGGCGTTGACCTAGGGTTACGCGTTGACCGGCATTGACCTTAGGGTTTTGAAAGAACGTCATATGTTGACTTTTCGATCGTAACGTGTTGGCTGGCGTTGACCTAGGGTTACGCGTTGACCGGCATTGACCTTAGGGTTTTAAACGTCTTACGTTGACTCTTCAATCGCAACGCGTTGACTGGCGTTGACCTAGGGTTACGTGTTGACGGCGTTGACCTTTGGGTTTTGAACGTCGTACGTTGACTTTTCGATCGTAATGCATTGACCTAGGGTTACGCGTTGACCGGCGTTGACCTTAGGGTTTTGAACATCGTACGTTGACTTTTCGATCGCAACGCGT
This sequence comes from Asparagus kiusianus, assembly GCA_022839385.1. Taxonomy (NCBI): domain Eukaryota; kingdom Viridiplantae; phylum Streptophyta; class Magnoliopsida; order Asparagales; family Asparagaceae; genus Asparagus; species Asparagus kiusianus. The sequence continues at coordinate 6,413 of BQKN01064155.1, forward strand.
TGACTGGCGTTGACCTAGGGTTACGCGTTGACCGGCGTTGACCTTAGGGTTTTGAACGTCGTACGTTGACTCTTCGATCGCAACGCGTTGACTGGCGTTGACCTAGGGTTACGCGTTGACCGGCGTTGACCTTAGGGTTTTGAACATCGTACGTTGATTTTTCGATCGTAACGCGTTGACTGGCGTTGACCTATGGTTACGCGTTGACCGGCGTTGACCCCAGGGTTTTGAATCGCCTATGTTGATTAGTGTTGATTTCGCCGAAACATCCAACAACCGACGAAAATAAGCAAATTCGGGCTTGAAAACTGCGATCGGGGGCTCGAACTGGGTTGAGACACCCGTGGGTGTCTCAACCTTGGCCGAGCACCCTAGGGTGTCTCGGTTCAAAAACCGAGACCCCCCTCTTTTCCTCTTTTTTTTTGTTTGTTTCCTCTTTTGTTTTCCCCCTCTTTCTAAAATTTCAAAAGGATTCTATTCCCTCCCAAACTCTCTCTTCTTCTACCTCTTATCCCTCCACCATTATTTTCTTCTTTTAAGAACTCTAAACCCATTAAAACCCCCTTCTTTAAAATCCCTTAAACCCAAGATAAAATTCGGATTTTTGGTGTTCTCTCTTTGGCCGAAATTCCTCTCCTCTCAAACTAGGGTTCCTCCTTCATCCTCAAGTTCAAAGGAAGCTTCTTGATTTGGGTAAGTTTCCTTTCAAAACTCTCTCATGTTTTGATAAAGATTGAAACTTTATGCTTGTAATGGGGGTATGCCATGAATTTACATTCCAAGATCATAGCTTTTTGTTCTCATGAGTTAGAAGATAGGATCTTTGATGATGGGTTGTGTATGCACAAAGTTTTGGGGGGTTTTATGCAAAAAATATAATATGGCCGAAATTGAGGGGCTTTTATGCAAAAGTGGACTGAAATTTGAGGGCTTTTGTGCAAAAGTGAACTGAAATTTGAGACTGAAATTTCATGTCTATTTGGCCAAAATTTGAGAGGTGCTTGCATGCAAAGAATCAATATTGTTTGAGGGGTTTATTTGCAAAATCAACCCAAAAATTGTAGAGGGGTTTATTTGTAAAAAAGGCTGAAATTTTAGGGCTGAAATTCCAAAAGTTTAGACCATAAATTCATGACCAAAGTTTGTGAAGGGTATGCGGAAACTAGACCGAAATTTGTGGAGGGGTCTATTTGCAAAATTTGGCTAAATTTTACAAAAGGGTTTATTTGTAAAATTAACCAAAATTATGGGATATTGGGGGTGCTAGATGAACAAATATCATGATCATGATCCAATTCGAGCGTGTCCTTGACTAGAATTTAGTCTTGAACACGAGGGGTATTTTGGGTATTTCACCAAAATTTATCATGAGGGTTTACACCACAAAATAAGCTCACTGTTTTGTACGCATGAAATTCATAGGTTTAATTAGACCTCAACTATAATATCCTACTTGTTTTATAGGATTTTAGTTAAAGTTCTTAATTTTCCTTTTGAATTTCGGGTGCTCAAATTCATGATTGTACCTGACTCGTCGATTTTCATTGCAGATTCTCTATGTCTCCGCGCCGATCCCGGTTTCATAGGAGTCGCTTCCTTTCCCAGCATAGCGAGAGGGAGGCTCCCACGGCATCCTCTTCGGCGGCATCTTCTTTCAGGGGTGAGCACTTATGCCTTATATATCCCCGATTGATCCCTTTGCGGTTCATTCGGGAAGAACCGACATCCTCCTTTGCAGGGGTCGAGGTTTTAGGAAATTCGTGGCTCTGTTGTATCCTCGCTTGGTCCCTTCGCGGGTCATTCGGGAAGAACCGACATCCTCCTTCGCGGGGGTCGAGGTTTCAGGAAACTCGTGGTTCTGTTACACCCTCGTTTGGCCCCTTCGCGGGTCATTCGGGAAAAACCGACATCCTCCTTCACGGGGGTCGAGGTTTCAGGAAACTCGTGGTTCTGTTACACCCTCGTTTGGCCCCTTCGCGGATCATTCAGGAAGAACTGACATCCTCCTTCGCGGGGGTCGAGGTTTCGGACTTGTTTTGCTTGGCCAATTCAAGTATCTCGGCATATTGGGGCGATTTTGTGTCGTTTTACACCTTGTAGGTCGGTGTATGTCACCACGTTGTTTACGTGATGATGCATACCGTTCTTCCAGTGTAAGACACTCAAAATCGTCTCTCCAATTGCCCTACGGATAATCTTATCTCGCTCTCTTGCGAGATGGATTTAACCCTTGTATAATTTATGGATAGTTTTCTGACTTTTACCCCTTGTTTTGTTGCAGTCGAGTTTCCAGCGGACAGTTTTCCTCCTCATGCTACCACTGGTTGTAGTAGGGAGGTTTTCTCTTCTGTAGCCATTACGCAGGCTATTGGTCCGCTTCCTCAGTTTGACGGGAATCGTTCAGATGACTCTTGCCGTTTGATACGAGATGGGGGACGTCATTCCTTACACCAGCTGATCACGGATGCTCCCTTCACCGCAGACTCTATTTCTACTTAGGCTTTAGATAGGCCTAGTTATCTGTTTGGAGATTCCGTTGAGGATCCGGCCATGTTGACTTTGGCTGACGAGCATTGGCTGAATAATGATGAGGGGGCCCTTCTTTATATCCCCTCCATTCCTCGTCAGCACTCTGTTACTCATTTGGAGGGGCAGGCCGTAGAGCGTCAAATGTCATGGAATCTTACAGATGATAGCAATCGAGTTCACTGTGGATATATTTCTCATCATAAGACTCCAGGCTCTAATGGACATCATTATATTCGCGGTCTTCGACCAGGGATTCTGGGTCTTAATACTGCACCTCCAGGCGAGATGTCAACAGCTGCTTCTACTGTGAAGAACCGCCTGGCTACACTTGGGAGGAAGTTACCTCCACCAGAGTTCAGATGTTTTGGTTGGGCTTACTCGCAGCCCAAGGGATGGTGGACCCGTATGACCAGTTATGTCTTAGGGTGTTGGGAGAGTGATTTGAAGAGCAGTGGGTTGTACGCCCCTATACGAGCCACTATGTACGGATTCCCGGTCAGCTGCCGCCACTTCTTGGCATTGTTAGAGACGTATATCCCCGATAGTAACACATTTCTGACTAGCGGTGGAGAGTTAGGGTTGGCCTTGCACGAGAGGCACCAAGTTTCTGGTCTTCCCATGGGGGATTGTCCGTACCAGGAGTACTTTCCCTTAAACCTGCAGTTGGAGTGGTTGAAGAAGGATACTCCCGATATGTACGATACTCTTTGGGACCTCACATGTCATTATCATACCTCTTTAATCAAGGTTACCCCTCAAGCAAAGAGGAAGAGGCAGATCAGCTTGAAGCAGTTCGCTGTTTATTTATTCTAGAATTTGGAGGGTAAGTCAGGCGAGACCATTCGTGAATTAGATGCTTTGACACCTTCCGCCACTAATGAGTTGATGGAAAATGCCGAAGCTTGCTCCTACATGATTGCCAGTGCTGAGGGAGCTTTCCCTGTAGGGACCAGGTTTCGGACATTCCTTTGTCATGCACAGAAGTCCATTGAGCCCAGGACCCTGCTAGCGGGCTACCTTGCCCTCTGGTTGAAGAAGTGCGTCGTTCCATATCAGTTTTTGGACGCCTTACCCCTTGAGGTGCTCTTCCCCGCCGTCCAGCTAGCTTATGGGAGGGAGCTTTCCCTGCTTCCAGCAATGGTTGCTGGCATCCATTGTGGGCTCAGATATCTGGTCGATGGTTTTGCGCAGGTGGGCTCTGAACCGTCGACCAAGCTTGTTTCTGTAAAGGTTGAGCTTCCGTATACATACCTGATGGCGTGGCTTGTTCTTCATCGTCCTGACTTGATGTCGGCACCTAGTACTGTTGATGTCCCCGTTCCTTTCGTGCAGCTGTTGGAAAGGAGTAGATGGCTCGGGAAAACTTTCAATGATGTACAGCGAGAGCTTCAAGTTGGTAAGAGCTGGGAGTTCTTCAAGTGTTTTCCTCACTTCTCGGGTCGTTATGGTGATGTTTTGGTTGATGAAGAGAAACCCAGAACTGGTCGGACTGCCCTCGACACTGGTTGTTTCCGTTGGTTGGTGAACATCCGCATTGGGTATCTTGTATTTCGGGTGAAGAATCATTGTCACATAGAGCCTTACCTTCCGTGCCGTTTCGCTCGCCAGTTCGGCTACAACCAACTATATGTTAGGAATCCGAGCCGTGGTTTGAAGACTGAGGGAGGGTTTATTGACGGCGTTCGGGCATGGCTTTGGGCCATGGTGGGCTGTACTGGAGCCTACTTTGCTCTTCCTTCCTCTAAGCGCAAGCCGTTGTTTACTTTCCTCATCTGCAAGAGGTTCCTTTCCGTCAATGAGTTCCTAGGCGTGAGGAGTCTTTCAGAGCTGGAGGCTGAGCATTTGGCTCAGGTTACTATCCAGGCTACTCGTAGGGCCGAACTTTTGAAGAAACAGGGGAAAAAGCCTGCCAAACCCTCTTTTTCGAGCAGAGACAGGATAGAGGATGATGAAGAGCTTCTTCCTACTAGTGATGAGGACGAGACTTCTGAGGAAGAATATGTGAACACAGATACTGACAAAGAAGAACCTAATGCAGGTTTGTCAGACTCTTTCTTTTCAGAATTAACTGATCTTGCCTTCTTTCGTTGGCGTTAACGTCGTATCCTTTCTAGGTCTCAACTGGCTTTTCAAAAACCAGAGCAAAAGGTCTTATTCACTTATCCTAACAAGATGACTCTTATCATCCCAGGTAGAGTGGATGATGAACATGAGTCGCTCGCTTCTCGCTATGCGAGATCCCGGCCTAGCGACAAATCTCCTGCACAGGTTGAGACACGTAGCAAGTTTATGCATGAACGGCCCGTTGGTTCTGTGAGGGTTAATATTCCGAAACGGAAGAAGACTGCTCACAAACCACATGTTGGTCGGCACCCCTACGGAGTGGAGTTAGGCGGCATCGCTGGCGAAGAGGAAGGTAATACTTTATTATCTTTATTGCTTTAAAATGACTCGCCTTTTGGATTCGTTGGAGCTTGATTATGTTTCATGTTCCAGGAAACCATGAGGAAGGCGAACTTCCACAGGATTCCGTATTCCCTGATTCTGATCGTTTGGATAGCTTCATGCAGCAGATGTGTGATGCCATTCATGACGAACCCATGGATGTTGACACGAACATGGTTGCGGAGCAGGTTAATAGTGTTGAGCCAATGGTTCTACACTCAGGTATACCTAAAACCGATGATCCCCTATTCGAGTAGCATTTGGAAGAGTTAAGGAGTTTAGGATTTATCTCTCCTTTAATTATTTCTGTGCTTCGGCTTCTTTCAGATAACTTGAAGAATCCAAGTATGGATATCGGAGCGAAAGAATCTGATGCCACCACTACAGGTACATCCGAGCTCTTCTTTCTTTTCCCATCTTTTTCGTGTATATCCAACACTTAAATTATTCTACAGAAGCCATACTAGAGAGACCAGCTGAAGATGAAGCCTTTCATGATACTGGTCTTGAGGAACAAGGGTATGTCTCAGCACCGAGTTTTTCAAGGTCCGATATCAGACTATTAGTCGATATGCTGGCTGAGCAGGCCACCAAAGAGGCTGCAGGACCATTCTTTGAGAGTGATTCGTCCACAGGTATATATCTAATTCCCTTCGTTTTGCCCGATCTTTTATCTGACTAATAACGAATTGTCATCACAGTACCAGTCATTGGGACTGATTCAGTCATGATTCCTGGCATCTCTAGTTTTCCCCGAGGTGATAGACCCGCAGGTATGCATATAATATGGATCGTCGTACTCCTTTTCATTTGTCTGATTTTTTGACTAACGAAAGAGTATAACCATAGGATCAGCCATCGGGACTAATACTCTTATGACTCCTGGCATTTCCTGTTCACCTGAGGATGATGGACTTGAAGGTATGCAGATAATCCTATCATCATGATCCTCTTTATTTGTCTAAATTTCCATTTGACTAATAAAGAAGTGTAACTATAGGACCAGTCGTTATGACCGATGCGACTACAGTTCCTGGGACTGCTAGCTTTCCTAACAGTGGTGTTCCCCCGTTACAGCCGAGAGGCACTGTTGATTTCCCTACAGAGGTCGATGTACCCTCAACGACGACCCCTGCTGGTATCTTGGAGCCCGTTGACACTAGACTAACGGAGCCGATCGTCAGACTTCAGTCTGCGGGAACCTCTGTTGGTATTGGTATGCTTGCAATTTGCTATAAATTATATTTTATCACGTTTGGTGGGTTTCTTACTCTTTCATATCATTGCTCGTCGGATCTCCACCATCCCTATATGAGCGTGTCCTCACTCTTCTGACCGATACCGATCCCAACAAAGACATCTTCTGCACAGATCTCGGTTTCTTTGTCCTCTTTTTTAACGGCATGATCGAGAAACTTCTTCATCGAGGATATTGTTTTAATCAGTTCAGACGTTCTTTTTCTCGCTACATGACGATGATCAGAGAAGAGGGGTATCCAGAGTTGGCTGACTCTCTTACCGCCGATTTTATTGCCTTGGAGTCTGAACTCCGAGAGTTGGAGGAGCTAAAGGCTAGTGGAGCTTCTTCTTTCGTGTCCTCTCAGTTAGAGCATAGGTTGTCACAATGGCGTGATATGAGATCTTCCATCGGCAATGAACTCCAGTCACATGAGAGTTCTATTATGCAGTTGATTGCTACTCTTGCGAGAAAGGATACGGATAGAGCCGAGCTTCTCAGTTCTTTAGATTCCAACCGTCAGGAAGTGGATAGGTTGAAGAAGGCCTTGAAGCATGCCGAGGAGTCTGGTGCTATCATTGCAGAAGAGCTGGCTGTATTAGAGAGCTCTCGTGGACAGACACTTCAGAGGCTAGGATCTACACAGGAGAGATTGATGAAGCTGAAGAATGAAGCCAGGAAGGTCTTGAGCAGTTCTGAAGAATCTCTACGAGCTGATTTACAAGTAGAACTTGAGCAGAGTTATACAGTGTAGGCTGTCTAAAATTTATAAAAAGATAGTTGACTCCCCACTAAGCGTTTCCAGAAAGCAATGATTTAAAGAATTCTACGAAGATCAATGAAGATTACAATCTGACGACCTTCACGACAACAATGTCCACAATCAACATCGGGAGTTACAATCTGACGACTCCCACATATAAAAAAGGCTAAGGCAAAGATTACAGAACGACGATTTTTGTAACACTTTGGCTATAAATCAGTGGCCTCTTCGAACCAAGGCGAAGAAATCCTCTTTACGTACCATCATCAAGACACCACATCAATTAGCAACCATCAGAGATGCTGATGAGCAGTGTATTGATTTTAGAAAAGCAGAAAGATCTAGAGAGCTATAAGTGAATATTCAGCATGCTGAGAAGCACACGATCAAGTCATCTTAGTGAAGATCGTGACCTGTAGTTGATGGAGCATTATTAGGATGCCTCAATTATCACAAATGGCCTGAATAGGACCTTCTTGATTGGTCATTGGTGTCATCCATATATAAAGACAGAGAAGACATCTGTAACTCGTCAATCGCTGCCCAACGCAGCTCATCACCACTGCCAACGCAGCTCGTCAATCGCTGCCCAACGCAGCTCATCAATCGCTGCCCAACGCAGCTCATCACCGCTACCAACGCAGCTCGTCAATCGCTGCCCAACGTAGCTCATCAATCACTGCCCAACGCAGCTCATCACCGCTGCCGAACACAGCTCATCATTGCTGCCAACGCAGCTCATCAATCGCTGTCCAACGCAGCTCATCACCGCTGCCGAACTTAGCTTGTCAACCGCTGCCAATGCAGCTCATCACCGCTGCCGAACGTAGCTCATCATTGCTGCCAACGCAGCTCATCAATCGCTGCCCAACGCAGCTCATCACCGCTGCGAACACAGCTCGTCAATCGCTACCGAACGCAGCTCGTCAGCTCATCATTGCTGTCAACGCAGCTCATCATCACTGTCAACGCAGCTCTATCGCTGCACAACGCAGCTCTATCGCTGCACAACGCAGCTTGTCACAGCATCTCTTTACAATCACCGCCAGAACGCAAGTCAAGGTTCTGACTCATTCAAACGTAATCGTAACAACTTCGAAGCTGTTCTCTACCCATGATATAGGCAGTGGTTTATGTGGGTTGTTACACCCGATTAATGGGGTAACTAAACCCCCATTTAGGCGCGGATTATGGGGGCAGTTACACCCCTAATACCCCTATAAATATCCACAAACTCAACAGAGTTAAGGATTGGATTTTTGATAATCAGATCAAGGGGGGAGATATCATTTTTGAGATCGGATTTTCTGGAGAGGATCCGAGAGAGAGAGAGAGTTGGAGAATCAACTCTTCATACAGTCTGGGGAATCAACATCCATTGAGGAATCCAGACGTTAGATACTTAGCTTATTAACCGAATCATTTTCGGTTCAGATAACTCTTTTTACCAGAGTTTGTTACTCATCCTGAGCTACAATACTCGTCAAGAGTTATCAACCAAACCGATCAGTTGTTCCAGCAGATTGAGACGTTCAGATCGTCAACGAGAAGCAAACTCGACGCAAGCACTCGAGAGAAGCATCTCATCGCCACCATGAAGGACCCAATTTTAAACAAAGGAGAGAATCAAATTCATTCTCTTCTCTTTTGTATTCAGGAATTCAAATTGTAATTGAGAGTTGAGAGAGTTATAAACATTCTTTTTCTAAGAAGTTAGATAGAATAAAATCAAACACAATTCTTTTACTATTTTCTTGTTACAAAATTTCCAACAAACAAAAGATGGCGACTCCGCTGGGGACTAGCTTCACTGACGAAGAAGTGGTGGCGCAATCTGACGTCCATCTCACTGGAACGACCATTGAAACTCTTGTAGTTGAATTCGATCAAGCCAAGTATGAGGAAGCTCTTTCCTCTGGATCGTTGAGCCCCAAAGCTAGGCACAGCATCCAAAAAGCCTCTAAAGAGATCCAGCCTACTACAGCGAAGCCGAAGAAAGCCCTCTCCTTTGGCCAAAGCCTCAAACTCGCTCTGCAAGTTGAAGATTCTACACCCGCGTCAAAACAACGTGTGGTGAATAGCAAAAGACCTCTGATAGAGGAAAATCCAACCACTGTCAATGACGACGCGGCTAAGACTCTGAAGCAAACTAGGAAAAACGCAGCTCGAAGACGAAGGAGATCCATCTAACGAGCGCATCTTCGAGAAAACCGATCCCTGGTTTAACACAAGGATTGCGTTTCCGAAGCCCCGCCCAAGAAGTGCGTTCCCATTCCAGAACGCATGCTTCGCGGCCATGAGCCTAATTATGAGCCGCGAGTGATACAACTTAAACGCGACCCCCAGGGGTGCGTTGTCCCTCCAAGACGCAATATTGTTGAAGACGCACCTGATAAGTACGTCCAGATAAAACAGGACCCCAAAAGGTCTGTTTTTAAACGCAGGCCCAGGCCTAGTGTTCATAAATCACAACGCTCTTGCGTTTCAACTCCAGAACGCAATGTGGTCCGAGAGGGACAACATGGGCTGAAGATTCATGTGCAGCAAGAACCAGTATCGTCCAGTCAAGGACAGGGGGTTGCATTCCCAATAGATAATTCTTGAATTTCTGATTTGCGAGAATTACTTTCTAGAGGGAAACCAGCACCGCAAGCAACTCACTCATGTCATTGTGAGAAAATCATATCAACAGTCCTTTCCGAATGCCAATGTTGTGTACCTGAGCCTCGCAAGTCTGTATTCGATAGGCTGTCTAACATCGCAAGACCTACCAAAAGACGACGTCATCAGAAGAAGAAGGTTTCTGAAACTGAATACCCTCAGGTCACCATCAATATGACCGGCAGAGGGAAAGCCCGGCAACCTAGCTCTGATGAATCTGAAAGAAGCCATTCCCCGACCGTTCGGGAAATTTGCGACGAGTTTGAAGGAGTGTATCGACGTACCCGAACGCGGACGGGAGCTATCCACCCGGTTGACTACCAAAAGTTGGCCAAAGGAATCACTTCTGATGATGAACATTCGGCAATCGTCGAGTCTCAATCCTCAAGCTCTGTTGGAGTGCGAGAGGTCTCCGCTTACATGACTAATAACCCCGAAGATTTAGCTAAAACAGTTAATGAACACCACGTCATGCTTCATGCACAACAAGAGACACTCCTCCAAATGAAGGATATGTTGGCCCAGCTCCTCGCCGAAAAAGGCCAAAAACCATAATCTTCCCGAAAGACACTTTCTAAAGGGAAACAAAAAGTACCGGAAAATGTGGAACATGAGACTCACAATTTGGAGTCTTCCTCCGAAAATGAGAAAGAGACGGAGAGAGAAGCGAATCTTCAGTCAAATAAAGTAGACGAGCTAGAAGCCCGCCTTAACGCGATGGCCAATAGAAGCGAGCTTCGCGAAGAAGGAGTGATACGGCCCTATCCTACATAATGGGATACAGCTCCATACCCACCAAAGTTTAAGGCTCCAACCTTACAACCGTTTGACGGCACCGGATCACCAAATCAGCACATCTACTACTTCAAGTCCCAGACTGGAGATGTGGTGGCAAATGATGCCATCTTGACCCGACTATTCATCGGTACTCTCAAGGGTGTAGCCTTCGAATGGTTTATGAAGTTGCCTGCTGGCTCTATTCAGAAATGGATAGACTTGGAAAGGCTTTTCTTAGCAAGGTTCTTCGAAGATGACACGGAGGTCTCCGTCCCGACTCTTCTCGCCACCAAACAGAAGAAGGGAGAGTCCATCAAAGCCTATGTGGAAAGATTCCGCAGCATGGCGTTGCGATGCCTATCAGGTATGACTCAATCAACTCTAGTTGAAACTTACAGGCACAACCTGCAGACTCAGCTCCTTGCCTAGATGGGGGTAGAAGAATGTCGTTCCTGGAGACAAATGGTGTCGCAAGGAGAGCAAGCCGAAGAGATTGTTGCTCGAGTTAAAGCTGAAGAAGAGCCACAACCCAAGCCGCAGCAACAACGCAATCAGAACAATGCCCAGTGGTCTAAGGGGAAGGAAACTCTAGCAGCTGATTACACGTAAGTACCACCACCCACTAAGCAAGGCAAGGCGCCGAATCAACAAAGGGCGCCTAAGCAATACTCGTTCAAAGAAGAACACGTGGACACTCTGTTCCAGCTCCTTCGAAAGAACAACAAATTGCAACTCCCTGAAATCAGAAAGCCAGACGAAGCAGGGAAGGTGGATGACCCCAACTACTGTCGCTATCATAGATTCTTGGGACATCCTACCAAAAAATGTTATGTGTTCAAGGACATCCTGCAAAATCTGGTAAACGTAAATGTGCTCACCTTGAAGCCTGAACAAAAGACTGTATCTACCAACATGATAGCAGTCCAGTTCAGTGACTTCCCTCCAGTGGCAACAGCGGATGGCGTTATCCCCATCCCCAAAGGGGAAATGCGCTTGAAAAATACCGACATGCATAATCAGAAAGACAGGGGATTGATACCCCTCACCATCCCGAAAGGAGAGATCATGTGGGTCCATCCCGACTTGATTAAAGATCGACAGTGGACGAATACCTCGTCCAAGAAGAAAGGAGACAAGGCCAAATCATCCAACATGATTAGCCCCTCCATGACTGAGAATGATGACCATCTCAAACCTCTCACCGACTCAGAAGAAGAGAGAATTGTCCTGGCAGCATACCCAGGAGACAATGCTGGCACCCGGTCAGGAAAGACTTATTTGAGAGACTACAACCAGAATCCTCAAGAAGCTGAAGAACAACCCCAAGACGCTGGGGGTTCTGTACCAAAGAAGCCGGTGGATAAAGGAAAGCAGAAAGAGCTCCGTTTCAATAGAAATCTTCACCAGGAGCATGGGGAGTCAAGCGAACCTTTCCAATTCAATGTCATGGCGCAGCTGGCCAACATACCCGCCATGATTACTTTATATGAGCTCTTGAGGTTGTCTAAAACCACCAAGGAAGCTCTAATTGAAGCTTTGAAGAACACGGAGAGCTTTATCACTCAAGTTACTCCAATCCCTGGAGCGTCTGAAGATCAATCCTGTCTGCAATGTCTGCAAGCAGCAAGAAGTCTACCATGCATATCTTTCACTCAGGAAGATATGCAGGTCTAGCACAAACATGATAGACCCCTGTATTACATAGGATACATTGGGTCATCAGAGACCAGTCGTGTTCAAGTCGACCCAGGCTCGGCACTCAGCATCATGCCATACAGAGTTATGCAAGTCTTAGGGATTCCCATGCATCGGCTGAATGCTACTCAAACTACCATCTTCGGGTTCAATGCTAATAGCACTCGGCCTCTAGGGAAGATCAAGCTTAGATGTCAGATTGGAGACCTCAAGTCAGAAGTGACTTGTTACATCATCGATGCGGACACGTCTTACAATCTCATACTAGGACGTCCATGGATACATGCGAACCGCATCGTCCCATCTACTCTACATCAAGTCATGAAGTATGTCAATGATGAAAATGAAGTCCGAACCTTGATTGCGGAAAAATACCCCTTCAGGGGAGTGGAAAATTTTCACACAGATTCAGTCTTCTATTCGGAATCGCAAGAGAAAGAAGATGTTGACAGCGGCAACGAGGCGGACGTCGAGCCAGACCCTGAAGGAGATTGTCCATGGGAATTGAACTTTGATGTAATGGGTTCAGTCGAGAACAATAATAATGTACCGAGTGAGGGCGGGTGGTGCATTAATGAAGATTTTATTTTGGCGTACTAGTCTGATGATTCTTTTAAAGTTGAACAAACAGGTACCAATCCATGGCGCACGCTTTGTGCGGAAATATCTCTTACATTGCCAATTAAGTCACCCTTCACTTCAGACGGAGAAGTTGAAGATGCACAGAAAGCTTTCTTCAAAGTCCCGCCTAGAAGGAAAGGGCAGAGGCCGATTCATTTCGGTAAAGTTAAACCCGAAATGCTCAAACGGGGAAGTTCCGAAGAGGATGATGGAGTTCCTCAATTCCATTATCACGAACCTAATTCCGTCCAACTAATGAAACGAATGGGGTACAACTTTAACGAAAAACAAGGTTTAAACTTTGGGAAAGGAAGGCGAACACCAATTCGAATGTCTCTCACTCCCGAAGGAAAGCCACCGGATTATTATCAAA